>KZ652137.1:169935-183043 GCA_001010745.2 Gerris buenoi
GGGGGGGGGGGGGGGGGGGGGGTTAACAAAAAAGACCCAATAAATATATTGAATAATGATTTTCAAGCTATTGCTGCCAAGCTGACTGAAGGTAACAGAAGCATTATAATAGTTCTAAACCAATTTTTGTTTTCTTTAATTCTAATTAATTTATTAACATATTATAAATTGTTAAAAAAAAAAAAAATTGTTACCATGTAGTATTTAATTTTAAGCAACAAATCATTATCCTCATAAATTTCCCGAATACTCATTTTTTCCCAGAAAACGGATAACGGATATGACTAATTTTGTATTTACATGGACAACAAAATTATTTAATCAAAATTGTCGGAACTGTTTTCAGGAAATACATATTTTAAATGCTCGATTCTTAAGAGTTTATAGTCGGCAGAGCTTTATGTCATTCCTTGATATTGCTTTGGGGTATACATAATCATGTATGAAATAATTACAAGAGAAAAATAACTTTTTATATACTACGTTTTTAAATTTTCTGTTGACTAACGAAAAAATCATACATTTGAAACCCATCAAAATGAAGATCGTAAATGTAGGACATGTAAAAAAAAAAATAAAATAACAAGGATTTTTTCCGAACTAACTTTCCATATAGCAAAATTTGTTGAAAACCAATTAAATTCTGCTTAAGGATGGCTGAAAGTATTACAATAATACATTGTCATCGTGTTCTGAGCTATTCTAAATGTTTCAAATGTCTAGCTACTCGGGATGTTAGTTAAAATTCGATTGCAAGATATGCACTGGACAAACAAATAACAAAAAAGCAAGCAAGCTAATAAAAACGCAGTAGAAACCGAATAATTTCATTATTAATAAAATAATAAGAGTAAATTTTAGTAATAAACTTTTCTGTTCTATACTGCGATTCGTATTTTTATATAAAACAAATGTAGTACTAATAAAATTTAAATTAAAAAATCTGTACAAAGCTATTTTAGAGTGAGTCATTTAATTTAAATAATATGATAATAATGTGAAAGATAACTCACTGAGATAACTCAATAGAAAGTAGTTAGGGCTAGGCGACAGTCCAACTCAGGTATTTTTAAACTGACCCACACCTATTATTACATTTTAACATATTTATATTTATATATTAAACCAATGTTTATTTTTCTTGAAACTCAAATACAAGCATTTAAAGATCTACAAACATTAATATTTTAAATAAAATAAAATTTATTTTACACTAAGTATAAAAATAATACATTTTAAATATAATACACTTAATCAACAAGACCAAAGAACATGACATTTTTATAGATAGTTTCTATTTACCCTCTAGGTGCTAGCTAAGAAATCTTTGATTAAAGACGGTATGATGTCTGCTCGAATGGGATTTATTTTGCTCATTTAATTTGGTCGGTTTTTCAGTCTACTTAAAATTTTATTTTCTGACTTGTATTTAGCATGAGGTTCCATAAATTTCACTGAAACATCAACATAACACACACACACACAAAAAAAAGTGTTTTTCCTCTATTCAAGTCAAATGATGCAAAATTTTTTCTTATATTCTTATCAAAATATTGAATTTAAAGAAATGAGAGGTCGCCCAATGACACGTCATTTTATTACGCGTCGAAAGGTAGAAGACATAAGACTGTTTCCCGCTTCATTTAGCCGGGTAAAGACGAAAAAATAAAAAAACGACGAGTTTAAAATATTTTAATTTGGAAACTCTATAAATATAATATTATGAAAATGTGTGAAGCAAGCATTCCTATATTTAAATTATAATATATATTTCTATCTGCCTATAGGGTTTCAGGTAGGCAAATAACACGAGAACAATTTGATCAATACATACCATTATTTTGTATTGCTGAGTGACGACATCAATATATGAATCAGTCAACTCCATTTTTGTTGCAGTCCCCTTTTTATTTTCAATTTAGTTTTCTTTCTTGGGTCTTCAGGGGTATACCCCTGAAGACCCAAGAAAGAAAACTAAATTGAAAATAAAAAGGGGACTGCAACAAAAATGGAGTTGACTGATTCATATATTGATGTCGTCACTCAGCAATACAAAATAATGGTATGTATTGATCAAATTGTTCTCGTGTTATTTGCCTACCTGAAACCCTATAGGCAGATAGAAATATATATTATACTTTAAATATAGGAATGCTTGCTTCACACATTTTCATAATATGAATTATATTTATAGAGTTTCCAAATTAAAATATTTTAAACTCGTCGTTTTTTTTATTTTTTCGTCTTTACCCGGCTAAATGAAGCGGGAAACAGTCTTATGTCTTCTACCTTTCGACGCGTAATAAAATGACGTGTCATTGGGCGACCTCTCATTTCTTTAAATTCAATATTTTGATAAGAATATAAGAAAAAATTTTGCATCATTTGACTTGAATAGAGGAAAAACACTTTTTTTTGTGTGTGTGTGTGTTATGTTGATGTTTCAGTGAAATTTATGGAACCTCATGCTAAATACAAGTCAGAAAATAAAATTTTAAGTAGACTNTATATTTTTTTAAATATTTTTTTATTATTTTTTTGTTGGTCGTTTTATGTTTTTAAAATTCTAGTTTTTTTTAAGTAAGTCGAGTTTTTATCCTTTCTGTTCTTTGTGCAATAATTAATATGTGGGTTGTTGCTCGTTCGTGTCCGTGTGTGTGTGTACGAAGGTGGTTGACGTAGTTAGAGTCTGTTATAATTGTATAATGTAAGATCTTAAGTGTATTTTGTACCTAGTTTGTACGTTGCGTCCTGTTAAAAAAAACTATTTTTTTTTTTTTTTATTCCCTATTTTTGCTAGATTGTGGCATTCATGCAAAATAAATAATCTACACCTCAAGATAAAATACAATATTTGTCTCCAAACTTCAATTTGGTTTATTATTAATAAATGCTCAAGGGGAACATTGTTTAATTTAAATGTGGTTTGTTTTAGAGTTGAATTCTTTATCGGTCATAACGAGAAAGCTAAGTTAAGCTGAGAGTAGTTTGCCCCTATCTGTAAGGATTTAAGCCATTGTCTTAAGCTAAGAAGCTTAAGCTCCTAGATCTATTTGGATTCCAATCCACATTATTTCTCTATGTCCAAGATAACAGTGAAAACTTACGACATTAAAACTTTGCCCAGAATGTAGTCTCGAGTATTCTTACAGGGCTAGTTCAGACTTCTATCTTTTAAAAGAAAATTAACCTCATTCCAGAATCAGAGCATGTGTTCTTGAACTTGAGAATTTCAGTAGATACCAATAGCCAGGAGCAGGATGTTCTTAGACTTAGATTATCCCATCCCTAAAATACAAATTATTGGACCTAAAAACAAGAAATTTTAGATACATTTTTTTTTAATTCATCCCAATTCAGTGTTTAAAATTGCCACTCTTTCGTTTTTCCAATTATTTATTATTAAAGAAATCTAAATTTATAATGAAA
The DNA here is from genome assembly GCA_001010745.2 of Gerris buenoi. NCBI lineage: Eukaryota > Metazoa > Arthropoda > Insecta > Hemiptera > Gerridae > Gerris > Gerris buenoi. The sequence goes on from KZ652137.1 coordinate 173,365, forward strand.
CTTTTAAATTCATATATCAGTGCGTTTCGGATTATTACTTTTACAGGATTTACTTTTAAGGGAGCATTTGATTCTGAGATTTATGTGTTCTCCTTCTAATCAGCAATAATTATTTGAGTTAAAGATCAGTGTAGCCAAGTGTACCGTCCAGCACCGACATATCTAGTTCGAATACCAGAGAGATGGGATATGTTTTACCTGATGATGGCCGAATGGTGTATTAAGGGGATGATCCCCCATTTTTTAAGTGAAAAAATAACGCTAACGTACAAAAAATAATAAGTAAGATGCAAAATTAAATAAAATTTGATATGCGATACTTTAATTTATTATTATTATTTAATGTAAACTGAGCAGAGTCAAATAACTAGGACCAGTGTGTAAGATTTATAATATCGTAAATATCAGACCGTAAAAAAATGTTATTTNTTAAGTTTGAACTAATATTTGTTATTATTATATTGATTAATATTTAATGTTTTTTATTGTCTGCTACCTCGGAAAAAATAGCATATGCTACACGACTGTGAAGTGTTTTTTCTTTACCTTGGCAATATTTCCTGTCTAGCTTCGCTCGACAGTAAATGTAATTGCCGCGGTAAAGAAAAAACTCTCTTCACAGCCTAGTAACATAATATACTATTTTAAGGCACTTTCTCCTTTATTTATTCTTTAGATTGCTGTATTTGTTGCTGGTTTAAATTTAAAAATATAATATAAAAAACGGCAACAAATATAATGATTGAAAAAAAATTAATAATAAAGTAAGCTTTATACAAAATCTTTCTTTGTTTCTTTAGGGTGAGAAAGTTAATAAAGGAAGAGGCTTACATGGGGTAAGGGGGTTACATGGGGTGAGACTAAATTATGCAGCAGTATTTTGTAGGGAGTGGGCAGAATGTTATTTTAATTAAACTTTTAAATAAGGAAAACTCCGGTTCTTTAGGTTATCAAACCACCCAAAATAAAACAAATTTATCATCAACTCGAATATAAATATAGCAACATGGTTCTCATAACGTCTCAGATGATACTACTTTGTTTTCTTTGACGCAAACTTAAACAATAACAAAGTATAACGTAAAATATGAGATGCGTTAAGTAAACAGGTTTAAATTATAACTTTGTTGGTTTCCGAAGGTTGGCTCGCAATAAATCATTTCGTTTTCCGGTAAAATCTGAGCCAAGAAGGGTTTTAAGTTCAACATTTCACTTCCACCCCTGAAAGCATGTTAACCGTGATGTTAACTCCAAGCAACAATATGAGAAGAACGCTTGGAGAGTAGAAGTTCTTGGAGTTCCTTCAATCGTGTTAATCCTTTATCGTTATGTTCCCTCAAGCAGGTGCTTCCTCTTGCATTCTGCTTGGCAAAGGTGCTGACCAGAGGTTTCCTGATCCTGGAAAGGGTGAAACATCCTTTTTGTTGAAGTTCTCTGCATGTTTTTTGATCTCGATAGGCTCTTTTACCACCATGCTGTGATACATGTTGAAAGATGAGAGTACACAAATGCCATCAAACTTCATGGGATGTTAGGGCATTAACCTGACTGAAGGAACACCCAGGAATTCCAGGAACAATTTACTTTCCAGAAAACCCGTGTAAATACGCTGCTTTTCTCTCCAGTAGACAGCATATCTTGTTGTTATTTTGAGTCAACAATCAAGATGCATGCATCACATCACACCCTTTAAGCACTTCTAGTGGTGAAATCGACTAGTTGGACTTCAAATCCATCGTGACACAGATTTCACCGGAAAACCAATTTAGGTTTAAATAGTATTGTAAAGAGTACTTTCATAAATTTTATATTATTAAAAGAGAAATAATTATTTGTATAAAACTGTATATTAATATAATATGTACTGGTATCATATCTACTTCAGTTAAACGAAAATTTTAACTGAATGGAACAAGTTTGGTTCGATTCTCAGTGTCGATAGTCAGTCTTACTACTACTTGAAGTATATTGATAATAAACCACCAGGCAAACATATTATATTGCATTTTTATGATAGTGTTTTCAAGGGTCTTCAGTAGTACATCACTTTCTTGTTAATTTTAAAGCTAACAGTTCAAGATCAAACTCACGTTGAGAGTTCACGCTGCCGCAGAACAACATTAAAGCATTCGCTATTTATCAATTTATGTTCTTTATGTTATTTATGTTCTTCTTTTATTTGCTATTTATTTTTGTCTCTCCTGATGACCAAGAGTACAAACCAATTTAAAAGATTACTCGTGAAGATGCGTTTGTCGTTATCATACAACAGGAACAGTTATGTTTAAGGCTGGGGATTGTTAAAGTGGTTAGAGTTACTTGGAATGCCCTAAATAAGTTAATATAAGATGGGACAGCATCACTGGTAAAGGTTAGCGTCAAACTCCTTGGATAACTTCAAGTGAAAACTCAGTTTCAACTCCCCTAATTGAGTTAGCTTTTACCTAAACGCCGTTTCAACTCTTCAACAAGACTCTGATATAAAAGCTATCAGACTTTTAACTCTTCAAACCTTCATTTCAAATAAACCTAAACTAATTATGTAAACTAAACTTAAAACTATGACACGCAATTAAACAGATTACTTAAATAAAACCTCATTAAGCCCTTCATTTCGCCTAAATTTAGCCAACAAAGTTAACTCCTGCAGTAGCAGAGGATGAATATTTATTCGTAAATTTTAAACTTGAAGTTAAATTTGTTATCAGTATCCAGCCATGTATGATACATTTAACTTGGATTAAGTACATTTAAAAAGTTTTATACCAATGAGATTTACAACGGACAAGAGTAAATGATAGTCCAGTAAAACTTTTAAATACAAAATTACTAAATGACTTAATGTAACCTTAATAGAATTATCACTGTTATGTGTTAAAATAATTATATCGTCGCCATTCATAAAGCTTTTACTTCATTTAAAACTTATTTTGAGTAATCAACTCTCGGTATTTGAAATTCATGTGTACTATTCGTTCTAGCTCATCCTTATTCATGATTGGTTAGGAATTAACTCTTTTCATGTAAACTCTGTTTGCAATTTGTTTAACTTTAGATTTCTACAAATTGGAATTTGTTTTCCACCCACAAAGATTTGAAGCATGTACATAATTATAATTTATCATTACTAAAAAAATAATATTTAATTTGAATTCAACAAAAAAAGTCAATTCAGACAAATTTTAACATACATCTACATCCTAGCTATTACTTCGGAAAATAGATTTTATAGGGAAACCTTATAAAATAGTTCAATTTGTAATTGCATAGGTATACTGTGTTATAATTTTTGTTTTCAAAATAGGTTATTATTTTATGGGTTTTTCATGGCTTATATATAACAACAAACTTATGCTTCCCTCTTAAACATGAACACATGCAATCAGTCTTCTCTATTATAGAATTCTGGTGTAATAAGGTTGCGGGCTGTCAATTAATCTTAATAAATAATTATATTCAATTATAACTTTTAATAGAATTTCATCAGGTTTTTTTTTATATATTTGTTCCTTAATTTTTCCGGTTCCAACGATATGCTATATGTCAAAAACCTATATGTAATTTCAGTATTATTAACCGTTAAAGTTTAAAAATTCAAAATTTATGACTTAAAAATGGTGGCTAATATCGAAATGAAATTTGGTGGGCTTGTTTTTCATACAGAGAGGTACATTCGTGCCAAATTTCAACTCGATGAGGACCAGTTTAGATTTATTACGATTTATTTAAGCACCACTTCAGGTAAGGACTGAATTTTCTGCCACGTTTCAACTCTCTAGGTTAAATACCTTGGGCGCTACGATGATAACACACATACATACACACACGTCATGCTGAAAACCACTCAGGAGGTCTTAAAAACACCTAAAACGAATAATTCCGTTGAAATCTCGAAAAAAAAAATGTTTTGGTGAAAACAATACTTTTCCTACTATTAGTAGTGAGGAAAAGTAAAAACATTAAATCGTTCAACATATATTATGATGAAATACTGATTAATTTTTACTGTCCAAGATTATGGAGAAACCTTTGAACCACGAGATTAAATTTAATATTAAGGATACTATCGTAAATTAAGTTGAACTTTTTATAGTAAGTATAATGTTGTATCGAAGGCTAAAGGATCTGGAAATAAGATTTTAGGCTGGATTGATGTACCTATATGCTAATTTCAGTCCTTGATAAAGAAACAAGAAAATCTGATAAAATAAGCATAGCATGTCTTGGCAACATTGTTAAACTCTTGCTAATACATACTGCTTACCTAAAAGACACATAAAGCTGCCTAGCTGAAATCCATTTCTTGGCTAGATGCTTTACATGACAAAAGAATCAAAATTGCGTCCAAGCTTGCCGAAGATAACGGAAGCTATTTCATCGCTGTAAAGAATGATAAGTTTTTATGACTCCGATTTCAAAAATTCCAAGACAAAAATCCATTTTGGAGATGAGGGAACATTTTTGGTTCTGTGTTTGTCTATCGGTCTGTCGGCCCTCAATTTTTGCTAAACAATAAAAATATTTTAAAACCTACTCGTCTAATTTTAATTAAATTGTAATGGTAGGCCATAACTAGCCCATGGTTGGCCCCATATAATTTTCATCTTTCGGCGACCATTTCTTTCTATTCTAGGTGTTATCGTTATCAAAACAATTTTGTCAGATTTAACCCTTTACTGGGCAAGTTCATTTCCAGTGCTTCGATTTTCTTGAGTTTTATAACCAAGCATCTCAAAGACACATACAACGATAATATGAAAGAAATTTTAAAATTTATTTTGTTGTTTACGATATTTTGATTGTATCTAAAGCCTGCTACACACGCTCAAGCATGCTTGTCAAGCATGATGATTGTGCAAGCATGCACAAATTGAACATCGCCTCCACACGGTACAAGCATGATTGCACAAGCATGCTTGTGCAATCATGATTTGCAGAAATTGACATCGCCTCCACACGGTACAAGCCTGCTTGCACAAGCATCAGTTTGTGTTTACAAAATGACGAGTACGGATTACGAAGATGCACTCGCTTTGGCTGCATTTGCTCTTATATGCAGAAGAAAAATTGCAAAAAAGAAACGTGCCATGTGGAGCAAATGTTGGTTAATGAAATGAAAAACCTTTTCACACACTAACCTATTAAGTCAGTTGAAGATATATCCCCGTGATTGGCATAATTGTAGGGCAGGAAAAAATTCTAACTTCATCTATTTAATGAGACAAAGAACTTTTTTAAATACATTTTTTTATTAGTAAAACAAACACCGACACTGCTATGATGTGATAAAGATTGCTAAATTTATTAAAATAAAGAAAACAACATTTTTACCGATATCTTACGTTCTAACGTATCGATTTAAATAAAACTTTGTATAAATCACCTATACCTATAGTACAATTGAAACAGGCATGTAAAATTTCAACCTGATACAAGCAGAAGTTTTTGTGCTTCTTTGATTTATATTTTGTATTAAAATATTTAATTGGAGTATTATGCCGACGGAGTCTGAGAGGACAGTTCTTTACCGTCTCTACGTCCATCTGCTTTAACTAAAAATTCTTCATTAACTTTTTTCTCAATATACAATACACAATAATACAATACTTAGTGAAAGACGCTCGCTTCAAAGATAATAAAAATCTTTTAATTTTATTTTGCCTTAACTCGCTAGTACAAATAATTGGTTACTTTTAATGTTGTTTCTTTTTAACTCCCCAATGTAATTAGTTAGTATCGTATACTAATTTTGGAACTGTAATTTATAGTAAATAAAATTGATTTTATAATTTATATTTAATGAAAAGCGTAAAGAACTTCGTTCCTACCGGGTGTCCCGCAACACACACGTATTTTTTCCCCCGGACGGGATCGATATCATACTTCAACCTGACAGGCTTGCACAAGCATGCATCATGAAATTTCAATCAAGCTCAATCCGCTTGCACAATCATAATGCTTGCACAAAACTATCATACAGACGTTCAAGCATGCTTGCGCAATCACGATTGTGCAAGCATCCATTATGAAATTTTAATCAAGCTCAATCCGCTTGCACAATCATAATGCTTGCACAAAACTATCATACAGACGTTCAAGCATGCATGCACAATCATGATTGCGCAAGCATGATTGACAAGCATGCTTGAGCGTGTGTAGCAGGCTTAAGGAGATACATTGCCTCGTAGTCATACAAATACTGCTCTTTAACAATGTATCCTATTTGATACATAATCCTTTCACCATAAAATAACTATATGCCAATTTTGTACCAAATTTGACACATTTCACATTTCTGAGTAGTCACAAATGATTCTAAATAAGAGCAAATCTATTATTTTAAAATAAAATTGTCAGTAGTAATAAATATTAGACTTACAAAGTAACAATATGTAAGATATAATTATTTTAACTCAAGCATATAAAGATATTAAAAAATATATTTTAATTTCTTTTTCTGGCATAAAATAATTAAATAGTAACTTATTTTAGAACATCATAAGGAAAAGTAAAATTAATCTGTACTATAATAAATATTACAAAAGTAAAAAAGCATTTTATCATAGCAAACCTCCGCAAAGAAAATCTGTTAGTGCTTAGCAGACTCTCAGTAACAGTAATCTTAAAATCCATCAAATTCTTGTGTAATTTTTTTTTCGATAACCATGGTACTTCCTTCACATAACTAGCCAACCATTATTAATGCATAATATATGTCAATTATTTGTGAAAATTGTGCAAGTTGTACAAACTTGTACATTTGTACAAATACTGCAAGACAGACAATGAATCAAATACGATACATGCTTTTAATAAAGTAGTTTTCTGCTTTATGTGTAATGTATCTTATAAGATACATCCAAATTAAATGTTTGTTTACAAGACCAGATAACTATTTAGCAAACAAATAATGAAACAGTAGCGTAACCTAAAGATTTAAGTCTATGTTTTATTCATATTTAAGTCAAATACTATCAAAAAAATAGGTGCAAAAAATAAATAACTAACTCGGTGCACGTGGCCTTTATTTTCGCTTCGTTTCATGTTGACAACTGAAGATATATGTTTCTCGTAAAGCCTACTAGATGTCAGATAGAACTAGAATAGCTTGGGATATGTATCGTATTATACACAGAACCTCGTTTCCAGTATTAATTTTTATTTTTTTCATAGTTATAAGTATATATATATAATGTATCGTATTCTTTACACGGCCCAGTAAAGGGTTACAAAAAAGGTGGGAAATGCGTAATACGTGAGAAAGCTTTGTGCCACCTTAATTGTCAGGCTTTTTTTTAAACGTAATGATGAAAACAGTATTGATGTTTATCTTGAAATACATTAAATTAATTTTGCTGAAAAATAGAATATTTGAAATTCCAATGATGTTCTTTTTCTTCCTAAGAAAAGAAAGGAAACAAATGTGATATTTGCGAGGAACCAAAAGTTTTCGCATGTCTCCGATTTTAACATTTTCTGACATTTTAGTCTTGTGTCTGTCGTTTAATTTTTGCGCACCAAAATATCTTAAAAATTACTTAGACAGATTTAACTTAAAAAGAAAAAATTGGCCAGATTATTTTTCTTTATTCACGTTTTTAAAACTATGTAGTTTAAAAGCCTTGCATAATACATCACTAGAGTTATTAAAACCATTTAATGCTTAAATAAGTATATTAGAGTCATACTGAACATCATAGAGAACATTTAGCACATTAAACCCTTACTTAATCGTATATTTTAATTATGCGTTCCCACGACTCCACATAATTTTGATCTTTAACACAAAAAGCATCCTTTAGCTCTGCCGTGTAGGAATAATCTAATTCTGCTTGAGCCCTTAACACAATAAGTGAATTAAAGCACGATTAACTGGCTCTTCGTAATTCTTGTACATGCTTGAGTTTGTAAATGAGTTTTTTCTTTAATTTAAACTTTTTTAATCATGTTCTTTTTATAAAGATAACGAATTTTTGGTATCTAGTACTTTAAAGCCGACAGGATTATATATGATACTTCGCTTACAAGTATAAAACTTTCTACAGGGTGGGCAAAAAAAAAGCAAAAAAAAAGCACTTTTTTGAACACTTTTAACTCAGCTTCTGTAGTAGATAGAGATATGGGGTTTGCGGGGTCTGAAAACTAAATTCTTCTACTTTAAATTTCATATATATAACTTTAAAAACGATTAAGTGAAAGCCACGCAATAACGGTTTGAAATAGGGTCTTAAAAAAAGTCGTTGTCCGGGTAGTGATCTTGTCTGGTATTATAGAGTTGATAGAATAAATTACCATATGGTGAAGGGGGGGGATCTTTGTAGGTAAGAGGCAGGAGTCCCTCAGTGTTATAACAAACATTGAAGATGGGTTAAGCACAATGTTGCTTGAAATCAAAGATCAAATGCTAAATTACACGTTTATTCAAGGTGTCACCCCGTCCCATCACTCCTTACAAACAATTCAATAACTTGCAAGAGAATTGACCAGACTTCAGGCAACATTGTGCTAAACACATCTTCAATGTTTGTTATAACACTGATGGAATCCTACCTGTTACCTACAAAGAACCCTCCCCCCCCTCCCTTTACCATATGGTAATTTATTCTATCAAAACTATAATACCAGACAAGATCACTACCCGGACAACGACTTTTTTAAGACCTTATTTCAAACAGTTATTGCGTGGCTTTCACTCAATCGTTTTTAAAGTTATAGATATGAAATTTAAAGTAGAAGAATGTAGTTATCAGACCCTGCAAACCCCATATCTCTATCTACTACAGGAGCTGAGCTATAAGAGTTAAAAAAAAGCGGGTTTTTTTGGCCCACCCTGTATATAGATAATAGAATTACTAAAGTTATCACAAAAACAATGAAATTAATTAAGAACAGGGTGGTGGAGCGCGGATGACCACACTTTAAACGGTTGCAATGTGCTTAATACTAGAGCTAGGAGATTGAAATAAATCGAATTTTGTAGCTACAATGTGAAGTTTATTGGACATAATTTGAAGTGTGAATGTGTGAAATATAATGTCCGATAAATGACGTTCATGCCGATTTACACATACTATGAGGCGTTCGGCGAAGTTGCGGATAATGTTTGATTTTTTCAACCCCTATTTAGAGGATAACGAAATGGTACTGACCAATTTTATTCCAAATCCAACCGTATTAGGTTGCCTTTTCAAAAAGTTGGATTAATCCATGGTTGCCTAGATTTTAGATATAAAATTTTGAATTTTAATTTAGAATTTAAGTCAACCTAATACGGTTGGATTGGGAATAAAATTAGCTTTCATTTGATATATAACTCGATATAATAACTGATGAGGGTATATTAATTACGTTACTCACCTGTTTATACCTGGCAACTCCATAGTTGTCCAGAGAGGAAAGTAGGCTACCTTTATTTTTTGAATTCCTTGGAGTCCATTCTCTCAGTTAATGTTCGATTTTCATGAATAACACATCGGGAAAGTTGAAGTAAGGGGAAGGTTATAAACTAAACAGTTTATTATTTAACATCATCGGTACGCGATTTCGCTAGGCAACCTATTTGCGTTGTATCATTCTATACATTCTCTATCATATATTCTTTATTCCAATTAAATAACAGATGAGGGTATATATTCCTTATACCGGATCTTAGACTAATGTGCGACATGTGATCCATCTA
>KZ652137.1:202631-215571 GCA_001010745.2 Gerris buenoi
ATATAAATAATAATAATAATATTAAGATAAATTATAAATATCACTTTAAGAAACTGAAAACACTTGACTTCCGTCAATGTAGATGGCGGTTTTGAGACGCCGCAGAGTTAGAAGAAAAAAATTAAACAGTTACTACTCGATATAAGATTCGGATTTCGGACTCACATCAGCGTAAGTCACGCCCCCAGGTAGCAGGTGACCAATGAAAAATACGGACATCGGTCATGGAGAACAAAATCAACTATAGAGAAAAACAAATAATATACTTGGCGCTAACAGTTGGATATTATTAAATTAAAGAGATATTAAAAAAATATTTTATTTAATTATACCATTAGGAATTTAAAATATGGGATAAAGCTGTGATTTCCAGTTAAACATAACAATAATCGATAAAATAGTAATTTTATTAACCCTCTAAACCCAAAACTGTAAATACATATAAACTTTCACGAAATAATGTATAGTAATGTACTAATTAGCAACCTGGAAATATTTAAAAAAGTGAAAAGAAGAAGGCCCAAGTTAAAATTAACTGACGATTTGTAGAAATAAGTATTTGGAACTTGGATGAGAGTTGTATCAAAGCTATTTCTATATGCGGTTTATAATAAAAAATAATTAAATAATTATTGCTAAGGTAAAGATAATACTTTTCTTAATCAGGATTCTAATGTAATCATCATTGCTTAAGAGCTTACCAAAGGTAACTGAAGCATTGTAAAGATTCTGAAGAATAATTTTTATGTCTCCTTATTGAAAATGCGTCCTACATATAGAAATGCCTATTGCTTCCCCTTTCGTCTTCTGTGCGCATTTAATAATAAAATAATTGTGTCCTAGCTGGAAATTAAAACAACAGTCTATTAATTAAGTTTATGAAATGTATTTTTATCTCAACGAGTAGAGGATATTGCTTTTCCTGCATGGAAAAAAAGCATGTATTTGTCACTGACTTTGTTTGATAGGTCTAATAAAGAATTAGATTGGATAACTAAGTGTATCTGGAATCTAGTTAAAAGTTATCGCTAAATCGTGCACCTGTGCCCAACTGCATAGAGGTAAATTGGAATCATAGTAATTAATGTTTGCATTACTACACCCCCACCCTTATAGAGGTTTGGATAAATGGTATCTGGAATATTGGAGTAATGTTTGTGATCAACCCGGCCCAACATTAATATCCCTTGCAAATCACCACATCATCCGTTATCGGTTTGCAATCTCCGCTAACAAAGACAGATCGATATCCACCTATCTAGATTCGCAAAGGAGACTAATTCGTATCAGTACTTATACGAATGAACAATTACTAACAGCAAGTGGAAATAAAATTAATCTGACCTACTAAATCTAATTGTAAAACAATGCCATATTAATTTAAATCTTCTACGAAAATTTGATATCACATGAAAAATGACGCCACTGGTCTTTGGAACGGTTTAAATCACAAAAAATGTTATAATTTATTTCTTAATGTTCATATTAATATTTTTTATTATTTTGGTGAATAAAAGGAATGGAAGAAGTAGATGAACTGTGGTACTTTTATTTGAAAAAGAGATGAAGAATTATGTTTCTTACAAATAATACTTCTTAAGACAACGTAATAGCTATTATTTCAGCAGCGAAGAGAAACTATACTAGATACCACAATATAAGGCTAAAACATATATCGGACTAATAATGAGCTAATTATGACCTACCATCCAAATTTGATTAAAATCGGATGAATAGATGTTAAGATATCTTAGTTCACACACATTTTGATCGTCAGATAGTCATGAGACCAAAAAACTTTGCAGATAGAACCGTACTTCTATCTAGGAATTTATTTAAATCGGAGTCATAAAAAATGGTGTTCTTTAGAATGGCCTCAATGCTTCCGTAATCTAAGGTAAACTTGGAAGCAAAACTGGAACCAAGGCCGTGTTTAGCTAGGTTCTGGGTAGCTCAAAATGTGGGATAGCGAAACGAAAGAGTATGGGTCCCGAAATTTTGTTAAACACAGGGCTCATTGAAGCTCTTTTTGGGGTTGTAAACATAGATTTGTATTACATTATACATATATTAATCATATGTCTAGAAGATGTTAAGCACAGAACAGGAAATAAGTTGGGAGGACAAGAAACGTATTTGGTGTTCAAAGAAATATTTCTAAAAGCATACTTTGTTAAGTATTTGACTCATAATCTTCAACCGTGATCCTTGCTCTAAAACCTAAATGCATGGTTTAAAATTTAACAGAATGCAAGGAAACGGAATATGTTGGTGTATGCACCACTTCGGGTGGCTCAAGGGGACTGTAACAAATAAAAAATAATAAATAAAAATGTAAATGAGAACGCACTCACCGGTGACGGTTTCGCAGCGTGCTTGCAGTGGAGGGGCCCCTCGACGCTTTCTCTTTTCAAGCCGGGTTTTCCACGAAGATACGGTAGGATATAATAATAATAATAATAATAATAATAATAATAATAATAATAATAATAATAATAATAATAATAATAAGATAAATTATAAATATCACTTTAAGAAACTGAAAACACTTGACTTCCGTCAATGTAGATGGCGGTTTTGAGACGCCGCAGAGTTAGAAGAAAAAAATTAAACAGTTACTACTCGATATAAGATTCGGATTTCGGACTCACATCAGCGTAAGTCACGCCCCCAGGTAGCAGGTGACCAATGAAAAATACGGACATCGGTCATGGAGAACAAAATCAACTATAGAGAAAAACAAATAATATACTTGGCGCTAACAGTTGGATATTATTAAATTAAAGAGATATTAAAAAAATATTTTATTTAATTATACCATTAGGAATTTAAAATATGGGATAAAGCTGTGTTTTCCAGTTAAACATAACAATAATCGATAAAATAGTAATTTTATTAACCCTCTAAACCCAAAACTGTAAATACATATAAACTTTCACGAAATAATGTATAGTAATGTACTAATTAGCAACCTGGAAATATTTAAAAAAGTGAAAAGAAGAAGGCCCAAGTTAAAATTAACTGACGATTTGTAGAAATAAGTATTTGGAACTTGGATGAGAGTTGTATCAAAGCTATTTCTATATGCGGTTTATAATAAAAAATAATTAAATAATTATTGCTAAGGTAAAGATAATACTTTTCTTAATCAGGATTCTAATGTAATCATCATTGCTTAAGAGCTTACCAAAGGTAACTGAAGCATTGTAAAGATTCTGAAGAATAATTTTTATGTCTCCTTATTGAAAATGCGTCCTACATATAGAAATGCCTATTGCTTCCCCTTTCGTCTTCTGTGCGCATTTAATAATAAAATAATTGTGTCCTAGCTGGAAATTGAAACAGCAGTCTATTAATTAAGTTTATGAAATGGATTTTTATCTCAACGAGTAGAGGATATTGCTTTTCCTGCATAGAAAAAAAGCATGTATTTGTCACTGACTTTGTTTGATAGGTCTAATAAAGAATTAGATTGGATAACTAAGTGTATCTGGAATCTAGTTAAAAGTTATCGCTAAATCGTGCACCTGTGCCCAACTGCATNTTACAAATAATACTTCTTAAGGCAACGTAATAGCTATTACTCCAGCAGTGAAGAAAAACTATACTAGATACCACAATATAAGGCTAAAACATATAAAGGACTAATAATGAGCTAATTATGACCTGCCATAAAAATTTGATTAAAATCGGATGAATAGATGTCTTAGTTCACACAAATTTTGAACGTCAGATAGTCAAGAGACCAAAAAACTTTGCAGATAGAACCGTACTTCTATCTAGGAATTTATTGAAATCGGAGTCATAAAAAATGGTGTTCTTTAGAATGGCCTCAATGCTTCCGTAATCTAAGGTAAACTTGGAAGCAAAACTGGAACCAAGGTTGTGTGTAGGTTCTGGGTAGTTCCAAATGTGGGATAGCAAAACGAAAGTGTATGGGCAAATATTGTTTAACGCAGGGCTCATTTTGAAGCTCTCTCTGGGGTTTTTAACATACATTTGTATTACATTATTCATAATTTTATTATATTAATCATATTTCTAGAAGATATTAAGCACAGAACAGGAAAAAAATATGGAGTACAAGAAACGTATTTGGTGTTTCAACAAATATTTCTAAAAGCATACTTTGTTAAGTATTTGACTCATAATCTTACTCCTCATAATGTACTAATTATAGCAACCTTTTAAATATTTAAAAAGTGAAAAGAAGAAAGGCCCACGTTAAAATTAACTGATGATTTGTAGATATAAATATTGTGTAACCATTAGAGTTGAATCAAAGCTAATTCTATATGTGGTTTTTTATAAAGAATAATAAAACAATGATGGCTAAGGCAAAGATAATTATTTTCTTAATCTGGATTGTAATGTAAATATCATTGCTTAAGAGCTTACCAAAGATAACTGAAGCAATGTAAAGATTCTGAAGAATAATTTGTACGTCTCCTTATTGAAAATGCGTCCTACATATAGAAATGCCTATTGCTTCCCCTTTCGTCTTCTGTGCGCATTTAATAATAAAATAATTGTGACCTAGATGGAAATTGAAACAGCAGTCTATTAATTAAGTTTATGAAATGTATTTTTATCTCAACGAGTAGAGGATATTGCTTTTCCTGCATGGAAAAAAAGCATGTATTTGTCACTGACTTTGTTTGATAGGTCTAATAAAGAATTAGATTGGATAACTAAGTGTATCTGGAATCTAGTTAAAAGTTATCGCTAAATCGTGCACCTGTGCCCAACTGCATAGAGGTAAATTGGAATCATAGTAATTAATGTTTGCATTACTACACCCCCACCCTTATAGAGGTTTGGATAAATGGTATCTGGAATATTGGAGTAATGTTTGTGATCAACCCGGCCCAACATTAATATCCCTTGCAAATCACCACATCATCCGTTATCGGTTTGCAATCTCCGCTAACAAAGACAGATCGATATCCACCTATCTAGATTCGCAAAGGAGACTAATTCGTATCTGTACTTATACGAATGAACAATTACTAACAGCAAGTGGAAATAAAATTAATCCGACCTACTAAATCTAATTGTAAAACAATGCCATATTAATTTAAATCTTCTACGAAAATTTGATATCACATGAAAAATGACGCCACTGGTCTTTGGAACGGTTTAAATCACAAAAAATGTTATAATTTATTTCTTAATGTTCATATTAATATTTTTTTATTATTTTGGTAAGTAAAAGAAATGGAAGAAGTAGATGAACAGTGGTACTTTTATTTGAAAAAGAGATGAAGAATTATGTTTAAAGACTGCTCAACTGGATAATGGATAAAGGTCAAGTCGGATGTGGAAAAAAGGAAGTGGAAAATATTTGAATATACTTCGAGAAAATATCGAGAAAAACTAGGGCCCGGAAGTAGGGCACTGGGGAGCTCCAGGGATCTAAACTCAAGCAAAGGGTCAGGGGAAACAGATTGTAGTGGTGAACAGCACGAGAGATAGAGAGGATGTGGTGATGACTGAGTGGAAAACAGACAGAGATAGAAGCGGAGTTCTATAAGAACCTTCTGGGGATGAGCAAGAATGCCTTTTTTATTTCTACTCGTGCTCCCTTTCATCGCCCCTTGTAAGATAAGGACAAGAAGTATTGGGGAGAAGAAACCCAATTTAGAAAGCATGTTGAAAAGAGAACACTTAAAGACAAGTGTGGGGAGAGAGAAAGGTTTAGTACAATAGAAAAAAGGCGAAGAGTCGAAATAAATAAAGAATGCTTGAAACTAAGAAAGTTGGGAAATAAGATAAATAAAACTAAAGAGGAATTTAATGAACAACCTTTTAATGGACCGAATAAGGGAATAATGATTATAGTATGGAAAAACAATAAGAATAAATAATAAAAAGGCGATATATAAGTGTTATCCCAAAAGACTCCGAAGAAGTCAATTAATACGAATATAAGATTTCATAGCCTAGAATATAAACTTAATAACAGGTTTATTTTAACTGCCAAGAAATACGTCAACTGATGGAAAAAAATTCATGTTTATTCAAATTATAGAAGTAAAATTAATTTATCATTATTTTCGCTTCCGAGTTTAACAAAAGTGGTGGAAGATGGAATTATTCTAATGGACAAATATTTTTATGTCTCAGAATTAAAAAAAAAATCCTAAACTAGAATCATATCATGAAAACTAGAGATTCAATTTTAGTAAAACTGTTGGCAGGTCATAATTAGCCGAATGCTTGCCAATTTCAATTTTGGTAAATTTCTTGAATTTCTCCGTGGGCTTATTCGCAGTTTGTCCAAAAATTCGTATAAAATGTAAACAAAAATTAAATTNAAGCTTGCGTTTACGCGAGCGTTGCGCGTGAACGCTTGGGCAGATAACGTTGTCCAACGAACTTGTCTTGGGCATTGGTAAAATGAACATGTGTACCAAATTGCAACTTTTACACAAGTTATCGCCATTATCGATATATTTCGTGACGGATTTTGCGTGACGGTGATTTTGGTCGTTTTTTTCGGATTCACTCCCGGGCCCAGAACGTGCCATATAAGGAACTTCGAAAAAAAATGTTTGTAACACTTTATTCTAAAAAAAGTAATAGAATAAAGTGAAATGTCTAGACGAAATGTTATTTGTTCTAAATGGATTTTATAATCATTACATTTGACAATGATGCCACTAAATTTTTGGAAAAAACATAGTAAATTATGAATTTCAAATGACTGTTAGGAGTAAAGGTAAATTGTCAGTCAAAAAAACCAAATGCCTTTTTTTTGACATTATTTGAGCTATAAATAAAAAGGTTAAAAAGGCGTTTCTTGAATACAAATACCTTAAATACAAGAACATTTTGTTCCCTTATTTTAGGAATGTTCTAGTGACTTATAGCCACTTAAACTGATTACTAGGTAGAAAGAGCTACTTGAAAGATTGGAGTCCATCCTTTTTAGAAAAATACAATTTTCTCTGTACCAAAAAATTATTCAAGTGCTGTTTGACTTTTCGAGGCCGATATAGTAAAGAAACGACTTTAGGAATCAATAGACTTAATACATATTCCGACATACAGGATCCAATCAACTATTAATGTGAAAAAAGGTCTCCTCAGAAGCCCTTTCTATACATAAAAAGCTGGAGTTAAGTCAAGGGAAGGGACGTTTTTTTTGTTACTTATCTTTGTGTTTCATCAATATCTTCAAGAGCGCAGGATCAAGAAACTTTTAAAGTTTAGATCTTAACAAGGTGATGGTGACAAAAGTATAACTCCGTTGTTCCCCTCCTCTATCTTAGCCAATGTTGAAACATAAACTATGAAAACTGCTTTGTCATTGAACTATAGGAACATCACAACAAGGTATATTAATAATTTTCAAGTTTCTGGTTTCCCTTACCACAAATATGTTTTTTATTACTCAAAGTATTCGGGTTAAGTATTCTCAAAAAATAGTTTAAATATTTTAAACCATTTTTGATGGTAAGATATGGTGGCCGGTTGGTCGATCTATTTACCCCACTCTATGGTGTCTACTAGTAAGCTACTACTAGTCTTACTAGCTCTACTACTAAGTTTACTAGCTGCACTAGTCTACTAGTAGCTCGTAAGCTTCCATTGTGTAAACTACTAGTCCAAATGTACGTTGGGTACTACTGATCCTCCATCTTAGTTAATAGCAAGTTAGTTTTCTACGAAATCCTAAGTAGGGAAATATAAAAATATATAAATGAATGCACTCTACTCAGGAATCAAATTAAGACCCTTTGCTTGAAACCCATATAAAGTTCTGTCTTTATAAGCATTTCTGGCACAATAATCGTAAGAAAAAGAATTAAAAAAAAAAAAATTAAAGTTAGAAATTAGGATAAAATAAAAACGCTAGGAGAATGAAGGTTGTGAAAAATATAAATAATATAAGGAAGCGGGAAACAGAGCAAGGAATATTTCAGAGTTTATTAACATCACTTGTTTTACCGTCGGACATATTAAGAGAGAAAATAATAATATAAAATGAGGGAAAAATTAATATGGAGTGGAAATCCAAGGAAAGAAGGAGCTTCTCTGAGAACTGAGTTTGAATTATTTACATCGTAAAATTAAGATATAACTTAACAACTTCTTGTCGCGTCTAGAAGATAAAAACAGATACATTTCTCTTCCTTTTGAGTTTTTAGTTTTCGTAATCTCGTTTTTTTTGTTACTTATCTTTGTGTTTCATCAATATCTTAAAGAACGCAGGATCAAGAAACTTTTAAAGTTTAGATCTTAACAAGGTGATGGTGACAAAAGTATAACTCCGTTGTTCCCCTCCTCCATCTTAGCCAATGTTGAAACATAAACTATGAAAACTGCTTTGTCATTGAACTATAGGAACATCACAACAAGGTATATTAATAATTTTCAAGTTTCTGGTTTCCCTTACCACAAATATGTTTTTTTATTACTCAAAGTATTCGGGTAAAGTATTCTCAAAAAATAGTTTAAATATTTTAAACCATTNGTAACTATCAGTTCGCAGGGTAAAGTAGTGGGGGGCCTATAGTTCCCCCACTTTTCTACCCTACGTCGGATGGAATATCCATCCGACAGCCCTGCCTGGTTTTAACCCCAAAACGAGACCAGGAACTCGAATTACACGACCGGGTTTTTGGCCGAGGGTGCGTGGCCCCGACTTAGGGAGACTAGATTGGCTCGTCTAATCGGCCCTTAATGTACCTGTGGTTCACAGGATAAAGTAGTGGGGAGCCTATAGTCACCCCACTTTTCTACCCTACGTCGGATGGAATATCCATCCGACCGCTTTGTCTGGTTTCATCCCCAACGTTCACAAAACGTGACCAGATTTTTGGGCCGACGGGGTGTGGCCCCGATTTAGGGAGACCAGATAGGCTTGTCTAATCGCCCCTTAAAGATCATTAAATGAAAAGTAAGGAATCACGCATGTAGGTATTGTGGTCGCTGAGATAATGGTTAATTCTAAAATTGGATTAATAAGATAATTAAGCTGGGTAAAACTGAGGAATACGTTGCTGAGAAGGAAGGGGTTAGAAAAGTGTACAGACCTTACTGGAATGTATTGTTTTGATAAAGTGATATCAACTCTCCTATGTATAAATCATGGATATATAATGACTCATATGTAGAAATCATACAAATGTACTGTTTGACAAAGGGATATAATCTCTTGCTGCCAAGCTATTCTCTACCACACCTAGTATCTCAGTCCAACCTTAAGCTAAATTGGAGTAATAATGCTTCGAGATATTAGATAAAATTTTAAGTGTCTTGGAAAAATATTGACGAAATGTCAATATTTTTTATTTTCACATAACTGACATAAATAAATGAAATATATTCCATTTCAAATAAAAATCCCAACAAAGTAACGCGAATCCAATTTCCAAAGAAAGAGGAAAACATCCTAATAGTTAATTGAATCAAAGGATAAAAGAAGTTGAAAAGGTAGTAATAGGAGACGGGGAATTGTTGTGATAGGACTGAGTATAATAAGAATAAAGTAGATCAAGATAAGACATAAGAAACTCGATCTCTTACAAAAATTTCTTATACGAGTTCCACTACCAAACGAATCTTAACTTCTTTAGTGTATTGAAATAGATAGAAATAGACGGGAAAATAATATAAAATATAAAGATGATAGTTCTCTAAAATAAGTAAGCATTCTATATTGATCATATTGGAAAAGTATATAATAATATAATAAAAAGAATGCATCAAATTACCTCTATACGATATGAAATATCTTTCAAAGTTAAGCGAGTCTGATTGTAATTTAAGCTTTTATTTCAAATTTATATGTTTAACTATTTATAACGACCTCTAAGAATCGAATAAAAACACGATATAGGTCGATTATTGGCTCGCATTATTTTGTAGGCAATGATGTGAGAAACAAACATATTACCGATAAACCGATTATTAGAACAAGACATATCAGTGACTTTTTGTTGCTTCAAGTAAACATCACAATACACCACACCCCTGAAGATGCTTCCAGTAGTGGAAGCTAAACGGCGGACTTTATCCCCTTCATTACGTGGATTTCACCGCAAAAACAAGTTGTAACTGTACTGTCAGAAACTATATGTAGAATACACACAGTCATCGTCAGTGTACTAATCATTTTTATTATTCAAACTTGGTATACGAGTATAGTTGACTATACTATAGTTGACTACCATGAAATCAAACCATTTTAATCACATTTTTCAATTTTTACTTGGATTGTTGGTAGCTCGTTTAGTATTTGTGTTATTGTTATTTGGGAGCAAGAATTTAATTGTGTAGAAATGGTTTTTGTAATGTGCGATTTTTGGGAACGATGCGAACAAAGTGAAATTTTTAATAAAGCTTACGAAAATTGTACCGATACGTTTCAACTTTTAGAACAAGCTTACGTACGGAGACGATGATGATACTTTGGGGTCGGATGCAATCAAGAGGTCGCAGTCAAATAAAAATGTCTATCGACCAGGATAGCCTTCGAATTCAACTGATGATACCCACTTTCAAAATACCAATGATTTAGTGCGTGCAAATCGCCAATTAAATATCCGAGAAATTGCAGATAACTATTAAAATAAGGTCATAACATAAAATTTTTACTGAAGAATTGAACATGCATCGAGTTGCAGATATGTCGTCCGTTTTTTAATAACCACCGAACAGCAACCACGACAATGCTTCCGCACACTCACCTTTGTCAATTTGTCAAATTTGTGCCAAAAATCAGGTGACCATACTCCCTATGCCTCCCTACTAGCCAGACCTGTACTCCTTGCGATTTTTTCTTACTAATATTTATGAAATTAAATCAGCGCAGAAAGAACGGTGTTTTCAAACTATTAATTACATTAAAGAAAATTCGTCACGGACCCTAAAGACCATTCCAAATTAACTTATCACCTGTTTCACGAAGTGGAACACCGATAGGAAAACTATTTAAATAGAGGAGGGGACTACGTTGAAGGAGATTAGAACCAATGATCTGTTAAGTTAATAATGAAGATTAAATAATTAAGATGTTATGAAATATGGGTATAAGGTGTGCCATGGTGAGGTTTAGGAATATCAGTAAAATTAAAATTTATAAGAGAAATTATCATCTAGTTGAGGAACAAAAGCGAATGGGATTATCTAGTAGTGTGTGAGAGGTGGGTGGTTGGATTTAGCTCTGTACATTAATTCCTAAGTTTTAATTTATGGTAGTTATACCAGACATTAGTATAGAATAGTACTTAGTATTTATGCATGGTTTATAATAATTTTAGTTTATGGATAATAATATACTGATTTATTGAACTATTTAGTGGTTTTTATTTACTATCCTTACTTGTTTTCCTTCTTTATAAATAAATGTCATAAAATCTCAATAAATACTATTAAATATATTAACTTATAACTATTTATAGCAATTTCTATCAATCTAATAACAGTAAACATGATATATAAACTACTAACATTAATAATTTAATCATCAAAAATCAATTACTACGTGACCCACTGATAACAAAGCAATTGATTAGATGTAGATAAAGCGTGAAATAATGATATTTTAATACTTCCGACGTCTTATTATGTTGATATGTTCTTCTCTTCTGGGCAATTAACTCCATATATTAATAATTTTAAACAGATTTTTTTTTATAATTGAAGTGAATGCTATAACATTATGTATTATTCAAATTATAAGGGCTCATAACTTTATAACTAACGCTTTGGTTTAGGACACCCACAATACTAGTTAACAGTGCTAAAATTAATAAAGATTCTAAACTAAGTGAGTTAAAGTCTTACCAACTAAAACTTATAAAGCATGCCATATTAACTTCATCAATTCAATATTACAAAGTTTCTCAGGTCTTTTTCTAACTGTTTAATGGGAATTTTCATCCAAATATTTGAGGTGAGGTGGAATTTCTCAGATAGTTGTGAGGAGCATGTGAGGAATTTCCTTGGTAACCTCACTACACTACAAGAATTGCAAGTTCTAAACTATTTTAACATTAATTTTCTCTTAACATGTTTTTTTTTTTTTTTTTTTTCAACAAATGCTCTTTGCTTCTATCATGCCTCTCTAGTTATGTTAATTTCTTATTATTCTCTATAATTACATTTAATATTCAATTTAAATTCTTCAACCAAGAAAAAGTAATTAAATTTTATGCATGTTGGTACAGTTAACGGTAATACTTTATTGATAGTACAAAATCTAAGAATTTCAGGTCTCAAGAAATAATAAATTTATAAATTTTAAAATTTAAAAGCTAAAGTCAAACAGAAGAACAGACAAGACATTATTATTTCTAAGGTTGCTCACAATGAAAGTAAATCAAAATGGAAGTTATGGAATTTAATACTTTTGTCAGGTAGAAATTCATGGATTGCGGAAGTTGTCAAAATATGCGAAGGGGCCTTCTAGAAGGTTGGTGATTAATTATACACATGACATCTGAGAGATGGAAAGCTCTCGGAAGCAAGAGGAATAATTGGAGCGTAACCCGGAAATGTTTTCCAAATGATATTGATGTAGACGTTGGAAGAGTCTCTCATGGCTTGAATTAACCATGAGGTAAATATAAATTTATATGCAGGTGTTATTGCTCCTTCAAACTTCTCATACTTCCTAATATTGGACTTTAATTCAGAAATCTTCCAAACCAATTTGAAATCATTTACATCTATAGATTGACGTCTTTCTCTTCTATATCAATTTTTATCTTTGGATAGCTCGGAAAAAAATTTAAAAAAATTGAATTTTAATAATAAGGAAAAATGTTAATAAAAAGAGATACTGTTATGTGACTTTTTGTACTAATAATTAAGAGTTTAAAATGATAAACAAATATTCTTTTTAATACATAAGTTTTCTTTTTGTCCATATTTAATAACGAAGATCACAAAATTAAAGCTATTATTCGCCCCCCCCCCCCCCCCCCCC
>KZ652137.1:216933-229384 GCA_001010745.2 Gerris buenoi
AAAAAAAAAAAAAAAAAAAAAAAAAAAAAAAAAAAAAAAAAAAAAAAAAAAAAAAAAATCTATTAATACCTTCTTAGTATTATCTGTATATTATACATGAAAAGTGTTGTTATGACAGGGAAACATTTACTTTTGAGATTTTAATAGATTTATACATCACAGAGTGAAAAGGTTCAATGAATTTTGATAGAAAACCACCTCAACCATATATATTTATATAAATTTTCTATCAGAATTCATTAAATTTATTTCTCTATAAGAGAAAATAAATATAAGTGAACAATGGGAATATCAGTAAATTAATTAAAGGCATAGTGCGTTCACCCTTCCAGTTCACCAATCTGATAATTCAATTTCGATGTTATTAGGAACCAAGTGTGAAATATATTTACTGAACTGGAAACACTTTTCTCTAGCGGTTCTGATACGTATCACAAAGGTTTAATATAAAATTGTTTGAAACGTATCAATACAAATAAAATCACCTAAGCGAATTGATTTTGATACAAATAAATGAATAGTTGAACGTCTCCAAACAAATTGAATTGGAATAGAATTCTATCAAAGTATATGAATATAGAAAAGTTAATTGGATTGTTATAAATATTTTTTATTTGATTTCTATTGACGTCACAATATTTTTCTGGAACTAGATTTTTATCGGAAAAACGACGTATAGTAAGATACGCATTGAAATGGACTACATTTTATAATATAATATCAATTGGATCGTATTGGATTATAATAATCATTCAATTGGATTTTATATTTTTGAATCGTGTTTAATAGAGAACTTTAGAAAATGGCGGACGTTGACGTCCGACGTAGCCAAGTGGTTTTCGCACTCGAGCAACTACTCATGAAACCTGTGTCTAAACAATAAAATTTTAGAATAGATGAATCCAATCATTGAAACCGTTTTTGAGAATTTTTTTACACGTTTTTTTCAGAGTTATTGGGGATGGATCGAATTTTCGCGACATTTCAATACTTCCACTTTATTTATACTACGTATTATGAGAAAGTAAAAAGGCATTGGTTGCCATTAATTGTAACTTTAGTAGAGCGTGTTTCATCTAAAGTTAACGAAAAATCTCCACCTATTACATGTACAAACGAGTAAAAGTAATATGGCGGAAAAAGGTTGTAAAGGAAGAAACATTTATTTTCCCTAATCCAGTGTTGGCGTGATTGAGTCCGCAGCCTTCTTATATGCGGACCTGAAAGTTTCTCTTTTTTTCTTTTTCAGTTTTTTTCTTAGAATCGGTTGAATTCAACTGACCGAGAACTTCAACAAGATTAATTGTAAACTTCTTTCAAACACTTTCTTTTCTTTCAGTTTTCATGTTTTCTCGATTTTTAAACTTTTGTTCTTCTTTATAAATTGTTTCGAGTTTGAAATCTGTTGTTTGTTAATGTTCTTAATTTTTTATAAATAATTTATGTCTAAAAACGAATAAAATAATTTATTGAGAAATAAATTATATTTTTTTCCTCCCTTTCTTTTTAAAATGTTTATTTTCTTTTGTTTGATAAGTTCAATTGGATTTTATATTTTAAAATTGTGTTTAATACTTTTGAAGAGGACCGAAGTCTGACGTAGCCGAGTGGTTACCGCACTCGCTCCATGTGTATATAGTTGCACACATGGAACCTATGTCTAAATACCGAAATATCTGGTGAGCTTCAATCCTAAAGAGATGAGACATTTTTCACAGTGATGATCACATCGAGAAGTGTAAAGTTGAGTAAAGTTGCCGCGATCCCCTGTCCTCTAATATCCTAATAATGAGTTGTTCTGGACATACCGTCTATACCAATTGATTTTAGTGCATTGACAGCGAGGGAAAGTCGAAAAAATGGGTTAGGAAGCCAATGATGACTCAGGATCTTAAAATCTTGAGCTCCCTTATCACTTAATCACGATCTCAAAAGTGATAAATTAAATGCCACTATAATTGCTGTTGGATCTTAAGGAAAAATAATACGCTTCCATTAGCGATATCTCGACCTCTCCTTGGGCGACCTCTAAATCTGACTGACTAAAAGGTCACATTACATTGAATTCTTTGAATTAAAATTGAAATTTTATTGAATCCGTCTGATTCTCGTCAACATCTTTGCATTTAGATAATGCTTATTACACTTTAAGGTAGTATGCAAAATACTTATTTTCCGTTTTATCACTTAAGCCTAGTCCACACCAGTAGACACGTTGCGCAACATTACTACCATTGCACCGTGTCTACCATTTCGAATGGAAAACCATAGACATGCGATTTTTGGTCTAGCAACGAGACCGTAGACGCCGTTTGTCTAGCCGATGTCTATTGACAAATCGCTAGACATGTCTCTGAGACCAAAATCGCGCAACATGTCTACTAGTGTGGACAATGCTTTACACAATCATACTTATGCTTTATATTATTCCTTTTTTTATAATCCATGATTTTCAGACGATTCAATAAAATTTTAATTTTAATTCAAAGAATTCAATGTAGTAGTATCTTCTAATCAGTCAGATTGGGAATGACCTAAGGAAGGGTCATAATATCGCTAAAAGAAGCGTATTATTTTTCTTTAGGACCCAAAAGCAATGAAATTCAACAATACAAGGAAAAAACTACTTTCCCTAATATTAAATTCCACTTTTTTTTAGATTCAAACGAGTAAATTTACCAAAAACATAAAATAATATGCGTTACCACAATAATTTCTCTAGATGAATGTGCAACAGTGAATAACTCACCTTTGGCTTTTCTTAATTTTGATAAATTTATGAGTGTTTGACTACACTGTCTTACCTTAATTTGTGCTCGTATACAAAGTTATATAAATAACTCGACGGGGAATTGGTATATATAGGTCAGGTACTTATTTTAAGCATAGGCCAGGTACTTATTTTTAGATTTGGTAGTGTTAGATGAGGTTTTGGGAAATTTTACCCGGAGGGGGTTTGTAAAGTCTATGCATTTTTGCTTGAAAGATAATTTAATGATCTTCGATAAAAGGTTCTACACCATTTCGCCATACCGTGATTTGGTTAAAATAAAAAATTAATTTAAATAAAATTATTTCAATTGTGTTCGAAGTGCCCTGGTATACTTAAAAGTAAAAGATTTTTTTTTAAAAAAAGGAAGTTTAATAATATAAAAAAATCACAGGGAAGTACTTGCGTGCAAGTAATTTTTTGGGTTTTGAAGATGATTAAGCACACCCATTATGTAATTATTATTTCTTGTCTTGGATCTCAAGAGTCCCGGGTTCGATCCCCCAGGGGGTCACAATGTTTTTTATCAGTAATAAACTAAATATATATTTGTGTCCTACTCTTAAGCAGATTTCATTTGATACCCACCTAAAAATTTTAAAAAAATAAAATTTTGGGCGCACATCACTTTTTCGCGCCCAAAATTGGCAATTTTAGAAATTTTAGGATGAACTCCCGGAATTTTCATCGCGCCACAATAAGGTATTAGCATGAATTATTTCGAAATTTTAGCACCAGCCGATCTATAGTGGTTGGGGGGGGGAAAATTTTTTTTGGGTATATTTTGATTTTTTTAACCTATAAGGAATGCAAAATTTAAAAATGTATTTAGATATTTGTTACCTACTATTCAGGAGCTTTCATTTGATACCCAACTCAAAATTTTAAAAAAATAAAATTTTGGGCAAATTTTAAATTTTCGCGCCTAAAATTGGCAATTTTTAAAATTTTTCGATGCACTCCCGGAATTTACATCACCCCACAATAGGGTATTAGTATGAATTATTTTGAAATTTTACATCCAGCCGTTATATGGTAGTTGAGGGGGGGCAATTTTGGGTGTATTTTGATTTATTTGACCAATAAGGAAAGCGAAATTTAAAAATTTATTCATATATTCGTAATCTGCTATTCAGCAGCTTTCATTTGATACCCCACTCGAAAATTAAAAAAAATCTAAATTTTTGACTTTACCGCATTTTTTCGAATTGCGCATGCGCATATTAAATTTTTAAATTTTGTGTATATGTCCTGTGTTTAGGCCCGGAAGTTACGCCAGTGTTTTAAATTCAGCATTTTAGCTTAAACGGTTCGGGCGCTATGAACCAAAGAGCGACGGACAGACGGACACATCACCCTCGGCATAAGGGTTTTGAGAAGTATCTACAAAACCCTAAAAAGAATTAACAAGTTACTAGTGTGGATGGATAAGGCGTAAATAAAATACAACTTAATCTATTATTGCTTGAGAA
The DNA here is from genome assembly GCA_001010745.2 of Gerris buenoi. Classification (NCBI taxonomy): domain Eukaryota; kingdom Metazoa; phylum Arthropoda; class Insecta; order Hemiptera; family Gerridae; genus Gerris; species Gerris buenoi. Next base: position 221,176 of record KZ652137.1, read on the forward strand.
AAATTTCGAACCTAGTAAAGGTTATCCTTAGTAATTAATTCTTTAATAAACAAAATCATTAATTATAAATTTGAAAGATGTTTAATACTTTAATTAATAAGGATTCCTTTTTTAAAATGAATGCTAAAATTGACTATAACATAAATTGATCACTTACTTGATAGACTTACAAATGGTGTTGATTGATGGTTGATAATAAAAATTACAGTCTCCTTTTAATAGAATGTTTCATGAATGTACGTAACAATTAAATTAGAATTTTAAATAAATTAAATTGTAGATTAAATTAGTTGTAGACTTGTTGCAGACAATAAACAATTTTTGACCTAAAGTTATCAGACACATTAGAACAAATAAATAATTAATAATTTTTAAAACATATAAAATATGGACTGCGATTAAACCAGCAATGCTTGGAGGTATATAATGAAATTAGCATTATATTTTTAGCAGTATTCTTAAAAAAGGAATCCTTATTAATTAAATTATTGAACATCTTTCAAATTTATAATTAATGATTTTGCTTATTAAAAATTAAAAACTGAGGATAACCTAAAGGTTGAAACTTCCCTCAAGCAAGAATTGATTAATGTTATTTTATTTACATCTTATTAACCATCCACCCTAGCAACTTGTAAAATTAAAATGGCGTGTTTCGACTTACTTCACAAAAAGAATTTACAGACTTTAACTGCACCTCTAACATTTAATTTAAAAAAATATATATTTTAATTATGATAAGGGAAGAGATGGAAGGAAGGGGGATGTATAGTGTTTAGGATTATGCAATAAGGGCGTACTGAAACCTAATGATGGATTAGTAGGACCTAAGGATCTAAGGATTTGTAGGATTGAGTTAAAAACTTACATTTTTATTTTTATTCCGTAGATTGTTATTTTAAATAAAACTATTTTAACCTTTTTACCCATGTATTCTTAATGTGTACCTAAAGAAAAATAAAATGAAAAAAATCAGCCTACTGAATAAACATAACACAACTTAGACATTGTTTTACCATTTTACCCTGCGATTAAAACCTACAATAGGCACCGTTAAAACCAAATGTAAAAAAATACGCACAAATTATTTTAAAAACAAAAAATTCGGGGTCGTTTTGTAATTTGCTAATTTAAAGGTAAGATAAATGTTATAAAAATTGGATGAAATTTATTTTTTCTAAATTACATCCCTATGATTTTTTTTTTTTTTTTTTTTGAAAAAGTAAAAATAAAGCATAAAATAAAAAATAAGTAAATATAAGTTTTTATTTTCTTTGAAAATTTGTATGCGTATAGTTTAGGAAAATCCAGAAGGTTGTTAGTTTTTGGTATTTTCTTATCACCTTTAGTTTTATTGATAAAAAATAAAATGTGAGAAAAAAAAAATATAAATTCCAAAATTTTAAAACAGGCGAAAAGTGCCCAATTTTTCAAAAACAAAATTGCCCAATTTTGTAATGTTTATTATTATTTTATTAATAAACATAATGAATCTTTTTATATGATAAATTTTAATCCTTTCTAATCCAATATGCTATACATTATCATTATCTTGATGTATAATATAATATACGCTTGCTTTTTCAAATTATGTCATGTCGTAAATTTTATGGTAAAGTCTAGGACCTAGTTAAATAGTTATTTAATTGTTATAGAGATATAATATGTATAGATGGGTTTCAATAATCTATATATTTAGTTTGTAAGAAGTTAAGGACGAAAACAGCTGTCGATATTATGTTAGTAGATTATAATTTTATATTTAACTGCATATGATTAACTGTTAAATGTCATTCTAAATATAATTAATATGCTATTACTTATCTGAACATGTAATATTTTGAATTTAAAATTGATTATTTTATTAAGATTATAGTTTATTAATAATAATTTAGAATGTAAATGTTATAATTAAATACATTCAAATTATACGTTGGTTAACAGTAAATATAAAGGTAAAGTTATTTTATTAAAAATTTGCTATCTTTTCTAAANAAAATAACTTGTTAGAACATCATAATATAAATTAAAATGCACAATACTGGACAACATACATCTGAAAGAATTTGTCAAGAAAAATCTTAATTTAGACGAAAAACATGCAACCTATATTCATTAATATAACACAAGTGATTTTTTTTTTTTTTTTTTTGAAAAAGTAAAAATAAAGCATAAAATAAAAAATAAGGTATTAATGTAACAATCTCCATAAGAATCATAAAAAATATTATTTATTTTAACTTTTCCTCACTACCTTATAGTAGGAGAAGTATTTCAACGGAAGTATCTGTTTTGGGTGTTTTTAAGACATCCTGAGTGGTTTTCAGCATGAGTTCTGTACGTATGTGTGTATTTTAAATTATAATTATTTTTTTTTTTTACCAAATGTTATTACATTTGTCAAAATTGTGCCAAACTGAAGTTTGGCGGTAATAATTAAATAAAATATAGGTATTAAAAATAAGGTTTTTTTTTTTAAGACTGATAATAAATCAGTTAGTTCAGAACGGTCACCCATCCAAGTACTGACCACGTCCAATGCTGCTTGCGAGGTTCCCCGCACCCGATTGTTTTCATTTAAACCATAACCTAAGCAAACAAGTCGTAAAAACCGGTAAATAAACAGTATATTTCAATTTGATTCTTCTCAAAAATAAAATAACACAAAACAGTACATAACAACATTTACTGCACTATGCAAGATTTTTTTTTAGTGATGTAAATCATAATAGTATTAATTTACTTTATACATTTGTACCCTTGTACCCTTGGGTACCAAAATTATATTTAAAACAAAACAATCCCAAAAGGCATTGTTCTCTAATATTAAACCTAGACTTGAAAATTTGTATGCGTATAGTTTAGGAAAATCCAGAAGGTTGTTAGTTTTTGGTATTTTCTTATCACCTTTAGTTTTATTGATAAAAAATAAAATGTGAGAAAAAAAAAATATAAATTCCAAAATTTTAAAACAGGCGAAAAGTGCCCAATTTTTCAAAAACAAAATTGCCCAATTTTGTAATGTTTATTATTATTTTATTAATAAACATAATGAATCTTTTTATATGATAAATTTTAATCCTTTCTAATCCAATATGCTATACATTATCATTATCTTGATGTATAATATAATATACGCTTGCTTTTTCAAATTATGTCATGTCGTAAATTTTATGGTAAAGTCTAGGACCTAGTTAAATAGTTATTTAATTGTTATAGAGATATAATATGTATAGATGGGTTTCAATAATCTATATATTTAGTTTGTAAGAAGTTAAGGACGAAAACAGCTGTCGATATTATGTTAGTAGATTATAATTTTATATTTAACTGCATATGATTAACTGTTAAATGTCATTCTAAATATAATTAATATGCTATTACTTATCTGAATGTAATATTTTGAATTTAAAATTGATTATTTTATTAAGATTATAGTTTATTAATAATAATTTAGAATGTAAATGTTATAATTAAATACATTCAAATTATACGTTGGTTAACAGTAAATATAAAGGTAAAGTTATTTTATTAAAAATTTGCTATCTTTTCTAAATTGTCCACCGTCCAATGCAGTGGTTCTTAATATAAGAGCCTTTGAAATGGATAATAAAACGCAGGATATTCAAGAAATATTAAATTTAATAATTTATCACAGANAATTATGATTTTATGATACTAAGCAATTAAGATAAAAAATAGTAATTAGAATAAATAATTGCCTTATCAAATATTAAGATTTATAAATACTTAAAATAGCTATACTATTAAATAATTAAGGTACTGAATAATTACTAAATAATTATGAATTATGATATGTACAGTTATTCATTTATTGATGTTAGTTTTTTACAGCTTACTAAAACTTTGATTTCGATTCCAATTATAAAGCATCATCATTTATGAATCAGAGAAGCAACCTTCGTTCCTTTTTTGTGGTAACAAAGTTGAACTTTTTTTATCTTTGTACGGGAGATCTATAGAGACAGCTCCCGCTGTCAATACTTAAGTTTCCTTTGTAACTGCAGCTGAAGATCATGTTGAGTCCTCATGCTGAGCTTAAGGTAATCGTAGAAAGCCCATCGATAGTATACATGACATCTGGTACTGATTCGATTAATCGTTTTGCAATTTTCCGAGAATTATACGGCCCATTCTATGGATAACTGATTCTTGATTGCACGGTGATACGTCTCGGTTTAGATATTCCAAAAATTCCGGTTCATTGATACTTTTCTCCAGACTGTTCGTAACTTTGTCCCGGATCATTTTCATCTTCGGTTCGGCTTCATAAAAATTTGCTTTGCAACGAGCGACATTGGTAAAACCAGAGTAGTCCACGATTCGAATAGAATGCCATTTGAAGTAGCAGTTAGGTCCACTGAAAGGTTCACCTTCGAATAGTTTGACCGAAAACGCGACTTCAAACACTGGGAAAAGCGAAGCGGGGAAATGACAAGAAAAATCTTCGTCCGATATCCACAATCCGTAGCCGAAAGCAGTGACATTAAACTTCACGTTTAAATAAAGTGACAAAGATTGATTTTTCATCGTGCTAACTTGTTCTTCTGATGTGACGTTAGAATCTTGTTTTTCTATTGCATTAACACTAGAGTCTTGAGATTCGTTTGAATCTTGAAGTTCCGTTATATTTAAGTAAATGTCTCTCGGCTTAATGTCCACATAACTAATACGGTTTGTCACAAGAAGTGGCGTATCTACAAAACTTCCCGCTTCTAGACTCCCTAAACAATACGAACGACACGTTCTCTCAATTGTACTACTCAACATCTTATGAAAACGACTGATTTTTAAATTAGACTTTACTATCTCTAAAGATTTCACTTTATCTGTCTCCAATGCATTGATAACCCGGGTTGAAACACGTTTACACATAACACACAACAAAAAAGACAGAATCAAATAACTAAACAGCTTCATGTTAACTGACTGATGAAAATACAAACACTAACAACTATTTATAACTCAGTTTGGAATTTATTTTTGTTGAATTATCTCCTGATAAGGTTAAAGGTTTGAATACTAGCGTCATCAAATCATTTCAGATAAAAAGGGGGAAAAAACAAATATATTTAAGAAGAAACTTATTTTCTTAGGAAGAGCTTGACTCATATTAGGGAAAATTATTTTACAAGGAAGTAGACTAAAAAATTGAAAAACTAGGATGATAAGATCCGCGTAGTTATGCCGTATTTCTCTGTCTAAACACCGATATTTCTAGATTGGCGTCCAAAAAGGGTAAGATATCTTTAACAATATGGTCATAACAAGTATTTTGTTGTTCAAGAAGTAAGAAAAATAGATAAATCGGACTAACATTCACAAAAACAACTTTCCTATTTACAGAGTGATACTGAATTTAAATTCTATTTAAGTCATTTTATAATTATACGATTTAAAAAGTGTTCAAACATGTACTTTTTTAAAATTTCCAAATTAAGCCAGAAACGCTGTTATAATATACAACAATGTACCAATTATTTATATGATAAAGGTCTTCCGATTTTTTAAGACTGTCTGGTTTTTTAATACGTTTATATTTTCGTTCATAAACGTAAAATATATTACGATGTTGTTTTTAACAAACTAGATATCTTATCATATTGATTAGATATATTTATTTCCGTTATTAGCTTAGCAGCTAGATCTGAGTCAGATTGTTATTATTAAAAATAATTGATCCTTGGAATATTCGTTGTCTGTTCAAAATTTGATCAAGGTCAAATATATCGTTCTTAGATTCCAGCAGATAAGAATACGATCTTTTAGAATGCATCTTCATCTGTGTTAATTGGTTAGTCGTAGTTATTGTAATCTTTTGTTTCTTATTAGATAAAGGAAAAGTGCCTAAATTGTGTTTTTGTTGTGATAGATTTTAGTATTGATCTCAGTTTATACTTGTTAATCTGCTATAATTCTAAAAAGAAGCTTGTCGCCTCTCTGACAAAGTTTTTCTAATCTTTAAGATCCTCTACAAATTTCATCTTTTTATTCCTTCTAAGTATCTTTACAGATTTCCTTTCTTTAATATCGCATTCTCTCTAGATANCTTTAGTTAAAAAAGAGATGCTTTACGGGACCAAGTTGCTTCATTCAGGCTGATAAAGTAGATTGAATTTTCACCCTTTAGGAAATTGAGGAAACACTTTCCTATTTACAGAGTGATACTGAATTTAAATTCTATTTAAGTCATTTTATAATTATACGATTTAAAAAGTGTTCAAACATCTACTTTTTTAAAATTTCCAAATTAAGCCAGAAACGCTGTTATAATATACAACAATGCATTATGAATGTTACATAAAATACAATACCAATTATTTATATGATAAAGGTCTTCCGATTTTTTAAGACTGTCTGGTTTTTTTAATACGTTTATATTTTCGTTCATAAACGTAAAATATATTACGATGTTGTTTTTAACAAACTAGATATCTTATCATATTGATTAGATATATTTATTTCCGTTATTAGCTTAGCAGCTAGATCTGAGTCAGATTGTTATTATTAAAAATAATTGATCCTTGGAATATTCGTTGTCTGTTCAAAATTTGATCAAGGTCAAATATATCGTTCTTAGATTCCAGCAGATAAGAATACGATCTTTTAGAATGCATCTTCATCTGTGTTAATTGGTTAGTCGTAGTTATTGTAATCTTTTGTTTCTTATTAGATAAAGGAAAAGTGCCTAAATTGTGTTTTTGTTGTGATAGATTTTAGTATTGATCTCAGTTTATACTTGTTAATCTGCTATAATTCTAAAAAGAAGCTTGTCGCCTCTCTGACAAAGTTTTTCTAATCTTTAAGATCCTCTACAAATTTCATCTTTTTATTCCTTCTAAGTATCTTTACAGATTTCCTTTCTTTAATATCGCATTCTCTCTAGATATCCTAATAATCTCAACATGTCACTTTTTATATAGTTTATATCATAATTTATGGCTAATTAAGTACTATTTTCATAGTAGACATTCCTCTAGGCTTTAGGGTCTTCTTATCCAGTAAATAACACTAAAACTTTTCAAATGACTTGAACAGTCCACAGGATATGGATATACTATATTTTTTTAGTGATCTGATCACATTATGATCACTATCACTAGCAAAGAAGAAGGATTTATCCGTTAGTAAAGAGTCCAGAGCTCGAAAAAGATAATGGTCAGGTCAACCTAGGATAGGAAGGCCAAGCAAGGGGTGTAGAGTGTGGAGGTAGCATCAGACTGTTCAAGTCATTTGAAGAGTTTTGGTGTTATCTACTGGAAAAGAAGACCCTAAAGCCTAGAGGAATGTCCACTATTAAGATAGTACTTAATTATGTATGCCACTATGTAGAGTGTGGAGGTAGCATCAGGCATCAAACACCCCTTGCTTGGCCTTCCTATCCTAGGTTGATTTGACCATTATCTTTTTCGAGCTCTGAACTCTTTACCAACGGATAATTCCTTCTTCTTTGCTATATGTATATCCATATCCTAAGAAAAAGTGTTTCTTACGTCTATGCTGGATTGTCCGGATTCTCCATCAATATTCCCTATACCAAATGTTTGGTTGCATGGTTTTTCCATATCCTCTTTAGTTCTTCTGTTTTGGCTACACTTATCTTTCTCTCCCACCAAGACAAGTTGAAATATTTCTGTCTAATATGATAATAGTATCGATACTTTTCTCTTAATATTGAGTTCATATGACACCGATGCCTTCATCAAAACAGGAATCAATACCTGTTTTGAAATTCTTACTAATATTTCAAAAGATGGTAGTGTCAACCTCCTTATTCCCACCTGTTAATAAGTTTTTCCTCTACTTAAGTTTGATCCATGCTGCAACAATATTTTGTTTTATCACAACATTTTAGTGAACTGTCAGTTACAAACTGTTAATTTGGCTAAGTGATTTAAACACCTGCTGCCGTCCTCGCTTTTATTTGACTATTCCGTGTAATCAGTCTTGCAATACTTCCTCCAATAATTACTTTTCACATCTCTGAAAGTTTACCCAATTAGCTTTTGGCATTTGCCTTCCATAATTACTTTTCTTCTTGGAGAGAACAGATACCGAGTTAAACATTCATTTCCATAATTTCTATTTTGCTCCCTTCCTTTTCCAATCTACGAGACTAAAAATATGGAGATTAAATTTAATAATATTTTGTGCGTAATTTTTACTTATATCAACAAAAATGAACTAC
>KZ652137.1:232421-247231 GCA_001010745.2 Gerris buenoi
AAAAATTCCTATAATTTTCCAAAAAATGAAATTTTAAGTATTGCTCTCGTTTCGGGCCGAATATCGGCATAAAAACTCTCCCCTACGAGAAAAGTCATAAGAATAGAAGTTGTAGTAAATTTAATTTGCTTTTATGCAAGCACAAAATGAAGCCTGTGGACAATACAGTTCAGTTGCAATCGTAAAAAGAACCAAAAAGGTAAATTCTAATTTTTAAGAAATTAATATAAACCACTTTCAAGGCAAAAATAGCTTTTGTGCATACTACCAAATCAGTGTTTGGAAATCAAAAGAAACAATTTTAACTAATAATATATATGTAATGTAATCTAATGTATGTTTTGACTAGGCTATAACTATAAGAAACATAAATTAATTTAAACTTATAACCAAACTCAAAATTTATTTTTCTACATTGTTTGAATTATATAAACTAACATTTATTGGATGGATGGGCTTTCATTACCCTTAATATAAACAGACGCCATTGTGAATTCGATTTTTAGGGGCTTGCCCATGATTGGATTTTGTCTGATTTTGGATATGTTATAAAGCAAGGTTAGTTTAGTTGAAAACCACTTCAATCGCTCATGAAACAATTTTGCACAGGTACCCTTCAACCTTTTTTTCTTAGTTTTCCTAGACTAAGTGTTTTTCATGTACCTATAAGTTTTCGAGTTTTTGTTGATACAATTAATTATACATTCATACATTAAGTAAAACATAAAAATAACTCCTTCACCCCCGTGAAGGAGAGAGGCCCCCGCCTCTCTCCTTCACCCCCGTGAAGGAGAGAGTCCCCCGCCTCTCTCCTTCACCCCCGTGAAGGAGAGAGTCCCCCGCCTCTCTCCGTCCGCGATTAAAGCTGTTTCGGCTTACCTATATCCTTCGATTCGCATTTAAATGGCCTTTTAGAAATTTTTAATCAAAATTGTCGGAACCATTTTCGAAAAATATTTTATTTTCTCGTTATTTTTTTCTTAAGTTTTTGAGCCCCAATTTCGGAGCTAAAATTCATTTCTCGATTTATTTTCGTGGTAAGATCTTTCTGCAACATTTCGTCAAAACTGGCAGTGTAATTTAGGCTCTAGGCGTCTGCTCAGACGACAGGAGACCGACAAAAATGTTTTAAAAATCACTTTTTTGACTTAGTGGACCTCAAAACGTGTAACTCCACCAAAATCTCAAAACCGAATCACAATACTCTGTATGAGAAAGTAAAAATGTTTGTTTTATTGCATTTAGTTTTAAATTTTCAGCTGAGTCTCTTTTATTTTCATCAATATCTTGTAAACTTAATAATAATAATCTTGTAACTTAAATTTTCTCTCGGAAAAGTAATAATATTGTTGATTTTGTATTCAAATGGACTGCAAAATTGATTTCGAAATTTTTAAAAGTTATTGAAAATTCAATTAAGATTTCTTCTCGGGGTATGATGTGTGACAAATTTAATCGGGATCAATCGACTACTAAAGTTTAAGTTTAACGCGTCTGCACGGACAACAATCGACAATTTTTAAAATATTTTAAAAAGAAAATTTTTAAAAATTTTAAGCAATTAGTATGGACTCAGGGGACCTTAAACACGTATAAATAATGAAAATGTCTAAATAAAAAGTTTGCACTATCAAATCAATAGCATATACAATAGTATGTGAGAAAGAACATATAGTTTTTTAATAATAAAAATCAAACCAATGCCACATCTCAAGTTCCATAAAATTTAAGTATTGTTGTGGATCTGTTTCATCATCAACCTTATTTATATCATGTATTATTTAGCCATTATTTCCTGGATCTAGATTTGTTTGTGGGAAATCTACTAAGAATCTTTAGTATGGAAAGGACCATATAGTGCAAATATTAATTATATGAAGAAGCTTACAATTTTGAGAAGTACGATCCGAAATTTACACAACTTAAAGCTTAATACTAACGTAATATGTACTAAAAACAGAGCAAGTCTCATACGATATCATTCCGCTACAGATATTCTTAAAAAAATTAATTCACCTGCTAAAGAAGATCTTATCTGGGATTTTGTTTTACATTTTTTGGCTTAGTTTAATAATTTTCAACAGTAATATTTAATCTGTAAATGTTTTGTATGGTATATTATATTTCATGGCAACAGGTAATTTAACATAAAAGTATACAGATGTGATAATGCCGTAGACTCATACATATTAAAAGAAAAAAAAAGGGTAATAAAGAAATAAAGATTATGATATGAATCTTTTAGTTTAATATATTAGACTTTTGTGTAACATTATGGCATAACACTAAATATAAAAATAAANAGTCCACAGGATATGGATATACTATATTTTGTTAGTGATCTGATCACATTATGATCACTATCACTAGCAAAGAAGAAGGATTTATCCGTTGGTAAAGAGTTCAGAGCTCGAAAAAGATAATGGTCAGGTCAACCTAGGATAGGAAGGCCAAGCAAGGGGTGTAGAGTGTGGAGGTAGCATCAGACTGTTCAAGTCATTTGAAGAGTTTTGGTGTTATCTACTGGAAAAGAAGACCCTAAAGCCTAGAGGAATGTCCACTATTAAGATAGTACTTAATTATGTATGCCACTATGTAGAGTGTGGAGGTAGCATCAGGCATCAAACACCCCTTGCTTGGCCTTCCTATCCTAGGTTGATTTGACCATTATCTTTTTCGAGCTCTGAACTCTTTACCAACGGATAATTCCTTCTTCTTTGCTATATGTATATCCATATCCTAAGAAAAAGTGTTTCTTACGTCTATGCTGGATTGTCCGAATCCTCCATCAATATTCCCTGTACCAAATGTTTGGTTGCATGGTTTTTCCATATCCTCTTTAGTTCTTCTGTTTTGGCTACACTTATGTTTCTCTCCCACCAAGACAAGTTGAAATATTTCTGTCTAATATGATAATAGTATCGATACTTTTCTCTTAATATTGAGTTCATATGACACCGATGCCTTCATCAAAACAGGAATCAATACCTGTTTTGAAATTCTTACTAATATTTCAAAAGATGGTAGTGTCAACCTCCTTATTCCCACCTGTTAATAAGTTTTTCCTCTACTTAAGTTTGATCCATGCTGCAACAATATTTTGTTTTCTCACTACATTTTAGTGAACTGTCAGTTACAAACTGTTAATTTGGCTAAGTGATTTAAACACCTGCTGCCGTCCTCGCTTTTATTTGACTATTCCGTGTAATCAGTCTTGCAATACTTCCTCCAATAATTACTTTTCACATCTCTGAAAGTTTACCCAATTAGCTTTTGGCATTTGCCTTCCATAATTACTTTTCTTCTTGGAGAGAACAGATACCGAGTTAAACATTCATTTCCATAATTTCTATTTTGCTTCCTTCCTTTTCCAATCTACGAGACTAAAAATATGGAAATTAAATTTAATAATACTTTGTGCGTAATTTTTACTTATATCAACAAAAATGAACTACTAAAACATTTAATCAATAACACAACCTAATAAATTATCCAGGAATTATTGAGTACAATAACCAATTTGCAATTAAATTATATAATTTTCTAAATAAAGATTTAACATGTTCTATTTTTACATTCGTGTGTAGGCTTTAGTTAAAAAAGAGATGCTTTACGGGACCAAGTTGCTTCATTCAGGCTGATAAAGTAGATTGAATTTTCACCCTTTAGGAAATTGAGGAAACTTTTCAATATATATATATATTTCTTTATTCTATTACCCTCTTTCTAAAATCTCTTTTTAGTCGGTGGTTTATTTTTAGAAAGTGTTGCGTCAGGTTTGAATTCTTTTCCTGTTAAATTTGAATGAGCGTCACATCAAATTCAATCAAACGAGAGGTAGAAGCTTTAATTTCTCTCACACAAGGTTTCAAAGTTAAATAAGATTGATAACGTTTTATAATATAGGTAATGGTTTCTAGTTAATCATTTATTTTTATAATTTCATTAGTAATAGTTAAGAAAAAACTTCTCAATATATATTATGAATAAATAATGTCAGTCTGTTTATATGTTTGGGTCACCCATAACTCACACAGTTTTTTAGACGATTTGAGTGGTCTTTAGCTGGATGTCAGTTTGTTTATATGTTTGGGTCACGCATAACTCCCACAGTTTTTAAGACGATTTGAGTGGTCTTTAGCTAGATGTCAGTCTGTTTATATGTTTGGGTCACGCATAACTCCCACAGATTTTAAGACGATTTGAGTGGTCTTTAGCTGGATGTCAGTCTGTTTATAAGTTTGGATCACGCATAACTCCCACAGTTTTTAAGCTAGAGAGTTGAAACTTGGTACAAAAATCAGTCCTTACACGTAGTTGTGTTGCCCGGAACATTAACAATTTCCGCCATCTTGACCCAGCTTGTTGAGTCAGCAAAACTTAAAATAAATTACAGTTAAAGAAAAGTGGTCCGACCAAGTTTAAATTTGGACGAACGTACTTCTCTCTTTTTATGACAAATTTAATTTTGACGTTTTGAAGTTATCGNGATTTTAATTGTAATACTATATCCTATGATTTAATAGTAATAATTCAAGGCACAGCAATAATATAAAAATGCCCAATATAGCTTGCATAAAATACTAATAATAAAACTAGTACGTGTAAAAAAAAAAAATACATCACAGTGGATTTAAGAAAAAATAAAAATGGAAATAAAATTTAAAACTATGTAGCTAGGTTAGTTGAATAGCATGTACAGAATTCGTAACCAGAGCCCGAATATATTATGTTTTATGTCCAAAGTAAAGACAATTCTGAATGAAGTTTCTCATGATGGAATTATTTAGAACTTGTAGGGGGCTATACTAGGAGCCTTTCTTTTATTTTTATAGCATTATTTTTATCATTGAAGCAAATATCTTGCAATAAATATGTATTGAATATTGAGAAAAAATGTATCATGATGAGTTTATAGTAAAAGAATATAATTGTAGTAAGTAGGAAATAGGACTGTTTTCTACCTACTTGGCCTACTAATTTAAAATATATCACTTCCCTACACAAATACTTCTGCTTGTATCAGGTTGAAATTTTACATGTCTGTTTCAATTGTACTTTAGACTATGTACATGAAGTTTTATTAAAATCATTACATTAGAACGTAAGATATCGGTAAAAAGGTTGTTTTCTCTATTTTAAACGTTTAGGTCCGCTTTAATAGAGTTCAGTGATCTTTATTACTTCTTAGTGGTGTCGGTGTTAGTTTTACTAAAAAAAAAAAAAAAATTAAAGTCATTTGTATCATTGAATAGATGAAGTTGGTATTTTCCCCCGTCCTACAATTCCAATTTTGCATTTGAAGGTTACGTTTAAGCGAGCGTTGCGCGATAACGCTTGGTGGATAACGTTGCCAAACGAACTCATCCTGGGCATTGGTAAAATAAACATGTGTACTAAATTTCAACGAACTCTAGAATATACTTGGTCCTCAGCGATTTCATTTGTTATACTTGTTTTAGGTTTCTGTGGTTGCATTCACAATTATATTAAAATTTGCAGTACAAATAATACCTCCTCGGCGGGAAATAAAACCGATCTTCTCATCTTCTGCAATTATTGAAAAAATTAGATTTATTTTTTTAGAAAAACATATTTTATGGTTAAATTGATATTTAAATAGACAACAAAGTAGAATTTTCAATTAAAATCATCGGAACAATATTTTTTTTTAAAAAAACCAAATATTTACCGGGAGCACCCCGCCCCACGAAAAAAAAAATCTGAAGATGTACGACAAATTTCATATGAATCGGTGCATTACAAGGGTCAAGGGTCCTCAGACGACAAACAGATTTTATTTAAAAACGGTTTTTTTTGGGCTCAAATTATTGCGACATCGCAATACTTTCTCTTTATATATATATGTATACTACTACATAATATACGAGAAAGCAAAAACAAACATTGTGACATAAATTGTTCTTTATTTAAAGATCTAAGTAACAAATTATTTTGGTTGAAATAATAAAAACATAACATGAAACGTTTAAACTCATATTTATTATTCTTTTCTCGATTATTTATACATAGTATAATAATAGAACGTGGGTTCGCCAAAAAAAAAAAAAAAAAAAAAAAAAAAAAAAAAAAAAAAAAAAAAAAAAAAAAAACAACTATTTAAAACCAGCCATTGTTGGTTCAAATGCAATGATATTTCCCTTCCAAACAATCAGAAATTAAAACACTTTTATAACCTTCTAGTACTCTAAGCTTCTCTGCTCTAGCTTGAGCAAAATTATACCCTTTATAATTTATTATAACTTAAAAGACTAAAATATAATTAATTCTATCTACATATAAAGTGATAACGTTTGCCAAAAAATTCATGGTTTTATCAGAAGAGAATATATCTAATATTCTGGACAATACAGAATATTTAATTAAATCAGTAAAATATGTAGAGTAAAATAGAATATTGTTAATAATTGCTGATGTTGACAATTTACATGCATAAAAATTAAATACTGCCGTAGACCTGAAATTAAAATGTGTGTAGGGTTGTAGAAGTAGATTTTACCCCTATGGTGGTTTTTAGGCAATATTTCGAGGCCGTAATTTCGTTTAAAAAAAGGTCGATGTCATATTTAGGGTTGGTCTGTAGTCAAACACTCCATCTCCGGCAGTACTTTGGCAAGCATTCAAAGTGACCTTCGTAGAATGTGAGGATATTCCATATTTCCTCACCTTCAGTGAGGCCAGTGCCTCCGTGCCTCAAGGTCCACATCAAGTATGCCTCTAAACTATCAGCCTTTTACTTCTCACCTTCGTGTTGACGGACAGCCATGTGCACAGACCCTTTCACTTCGTCGTTCGCCCTGCCTCCAATTTATTTTGCTAAGCACTATCTTCTTTTTTACTACCTTAACCTTAAGGGGGGGGGGGATCCTTTACCTTCTTTTATTAAGAGAAAAGAAGAAAAGGAAGTTAAAAAAAAATATTATTTTATGACATTAAATCTCAATGTTTACAACTATAATGTGAAATATATATATGAACATGGTTGTTCTATACTTACTTTACCATACTATACTTATTTTTATTAATACATTTTGTAAGTTAAAAAATGTGATACCAATGTTTAACTCAAGTGATTGCAAACAGGGATGCGCGTCCGGTGTGGACGACACCGCGCGCAAGGCGCGCAAAAATTGTTCGCGGATACTCCAGGTAAAATCGGTACATCAAAGGTTGTTTGTTGTTTGTGCGCGGTTGGTGTGAACGCTTTTTGAGCAAACTCCTCGAGCATTCGCCAACAGCCAGTAAAAAGGTAGTATTATGACTGGAGGCAGGTATTTAAACGGTGTTTATATTATAATTTGAAAACTGACAACTTTGGAAACCAGAATGAAGGTTTCAATCTTTGTATTCTAGTGGTGGGGATAGTCCTGAGAAAATGGTGCCATATGCCTTCCCTTTCTAGCTAATCTATTTTGTCTCTATACTCGGTCATCTTAAATATGGGTAATTTAAAAACAAATAAAAAAAACTTGCATATTTTGCTTGAAATAAAATTTTATTCTGCTGAAAGATGGCTAAAAGTATTAAAATAATGCATTGTCATCGTGTTCTGACCTATTCTAAACGTTTCAAATGTCGAGCTACTCGGGATATTAGTTAAAAATCGATTGCAAGATTTGTACTGAAAAAACAAACAAACAAACAAACAAGAAAGCAAGCTAATAAAAACGTAGTAAAATCTGGGATGATCAAGGAGAAAAAATAGTTGACATCCGGAATCATCGTCTTCTTTTATTGTTGTCTAAGCCGTTTATTGTTGTATAAGCCGGCGCTTCTACCGCGTTTTGATAGAACCATTTGAAAAAGTTAAATGCAAGTTCAATATAGTTTTAGTATACTTGATGATGTATTGTATAAGAAAATAATGAAGCATAACTACTGGGAACAAGGAAAAAGGTTTCCAAACACCTGTTTGTCTAGAATGAGCGTCCGGTGTGGACGTCGTGTTTGCGGTTGTTTTCAGACCTTGTTTGCGAATGCGCGTTTTGTGTGTAAGAAAAGAGTAGGAAAGCATTTTATTTACTAAACGGTGATCGTATTTAAAGTAGAAATCAAATGAAAATAAAAAGATTACAGGTGTTATGAAACAAAAATAACAATTGATGAAGAATTACGATAACAATTAGAATCAGAAAAAAGAAAAAGTTTATAATCATAAAAAACTCTAATTTCTTGTTTTCATTCAGGGTGCTTAAAATATAATCCAAGTTATCTGATTTATATTTTATAGGATGTGATTAAATACCAGGGGGAAAAAAATGCTACTAGGTAAACATCATTAATAGCCATAATACAAAGTAGATTTAAATGATTTCAAAAGTGAACAAGAAAGCAACTTGCCAAAATGATTAAACAAACTTTTTTTTAATCTTATGAAAAGAAAGGATCTGCCTTTAAATCATTCATTTAAAACTAACAATCGTAAAAAAAAACTTTGAATTGTTTATGTGAAAATATAATTTTTTTTATCAGGTAAATGTTATTTGTTGTTGAAGAAGTTTGACTTCAGTTTTCTTCTTTCCTGCGATCATTACTGCCAATTGTTTGAAAAATAGTATTTTTTTGTACTTTTTAACTTTTGATAATTTGATTATTTTCAGTGCCTGAAAGAAGTTAGGTTCTAAAAGCTTTTTATCCTTTTTTTTTTTTTTTTTTTTTTTAAATGCCATTTGGCATGATAAGAAATGGTGATTAAAATAAAAATTATGGCAACATAAAACAAATTTTTCTATCTTTATTTTATTTTTCACTCTTCAGTTTTTTCTGTTATGAAAGAAATCTGTCTCTAAATGAAATATGCGGTTACTTTTCTAATAGTTATTTTTTCCGACCATTTAGATAATTTTACGTATTAATTTCAAAATGTACTTAAGATTTTTAAAAAGATAGATTTATGTAAACTTATCTTTGGAAAAACACTTCTATAGTTCATTTACATTTGTTTAATTTATATTTTTATTAATTTATTAATTCTTGGCAAAACACCCCGTTAAAGTATTAAACCTGCAAAAGGCATAAAAATATTTCTAAACATTTTTAATGTTTGTTAATTCTTTTAGTTATATGTTATATGTTTAAATATAATTCATACAATATGAACACATAATATATTAATTATACATAATACATTCAAAACTGTTATATTCTTAAAATTTAGTATTATATATTTAGTATTTAGTGTTATAGATTAAAATTATAATACGTAAAATTTAAATAATTATTTTGCCAATGAATGCGTCGATAAGTAATAAAAGCATTATTAGAATATAGTTAAAATATCTACTGAACGAACTTCTGTTATGTTTTAGGCATGTTATTATGTTCAGTACTATAAGCTTAAAAAGTCGGTCCGATGAATCTATCAAACCTTCCTCATATATATGCACTTTAATCACATAATAAATCATTTAATTGGTTTATATTTAAAAAGTTTTCAGAAAGTAGTTGTTCACTTTTTGTATTTATTATACTTTTTATCCTGAACCACTGAACCTAAATGCTAAATTTCATCAATATCGGCTCATTAGCTTAGACTTAGACGACAGGCCGAAAGTTTTTAAAAATATACTTTTTCTAGATTCACGGGACCTCAAAATGGGTAAATCCATAAAAACCTCAAATTCTAATTTTCGTGTCACCGCAATGTCTTATCTTTATATGTACTACGTGTTAAGCGAGAGTACAAATAGAGTTGGACTTAATAGAAACTTAATAATTGAAGCTTGAAAATAACCTAACTTTAGGCTCGAAATATTGCTACAATGATAACAAGTGTTGTTTAGATTATCCATAGTAGGGCAAAAACACGACTACAATGGAAGTGTTTAATTAAATCGTAATGGTTTTTTTTAATTTTGAAAGCCTGCATTGTCTAACATATTTCTATTTGTTTTATAAGATGAAATTTATGTATTGATATAACTTATTGGTTTATTATTTCTGTCATTTTCCATTTCAACCATAAGCTGTAATTGTTATTACATCAATTACAGTCCACAACTGTTGTTAAAGAAAGAAAACCATGAAAATGTAAGGTACGGGAAAATTCTATTTCATCTAGTTAATGCAAGACGCCATAGTGTAACTGTTATTGAAAGAGTAACAGGTGTGCGGAGTAGTTACACGGTTTTGGCAATGTTCTCACGTTTACAAGCACCGTTATGTTGCTTCGCACGCCATTTCACTCACCAAACAACTTTGCACGCTATGTCGCCCCGTCTACAATAAAATATTTTATTAAATCGTGGCCCTATAGCAAGGACTTCATAACTTGCATTGTTTCCCCCCAAACCCTTTAATGGTTAAAGAAATTCATAACTATATGGAATTGTTTTATATATTTTTACTTTCTCCGATAAATATTGCTTCCAAGATTACCGACAAAAGTATTGTGATCGTTCCAAAGAACGTTTTTTTTTATATCTCCGAATTTTTGGTCTGGAGCGTTTTTGGTCTCTTGTTTGTCTATAATTTAACATTTTCTTTTAACCAACTTTATCTCAAAGCTTTTCCGATTTCAAAATATTTTAATGTCATGTTATAATTAGCCCATTGTCGATCCCATTTCAATTCTCGGCGCTCATAAATTTCTCTTCCACATGGGCACAAGTTTTCATATTTACACCTATATTAAGTGTGCTCATTTGACTATTATAAAATATTTTATAAATCTAATGACTGATTATAGTATTGCCATCAGAAATACATCATTTATGCAATTCTTTTTGTCCCGTGTCTCTCTCTCAATTTTTGCGAACGATTTAATTAAATTTGGATGGTAAGTCAGAAATAGGCCATTGTTGGTCCCTTATATACGTATGAAACATCACGCCAATTTTGTTTTCTTTTCCACATGCACACAAACTTGCATTTATTGATTTTAACAAATTGGGATGCTTTGTCGAATGTAGTCCACAGATCGTTTTAATTGCCTGCACACAACATATTAATAAAACAAATTTAAAAAAGGGGGGAAAATTAAGTAAATTGGTAGTTGTTACTTAAGTAAATAATCGAGTAGTAAACAAGCAAAACACCAATGAAATAGGTGCGATAGGATGCGTTGATGTGCCACACTTACTAATTAGTAGACTATCTACTATGCTTTGTTCTTTTACCAATTCATGTGTTTACAAACAGAGGGTTTTGAACTTAAGCCAAGGTTCAAGGTTCAATCCTGGGACATGACAATTATTTTGTCTTATTTTTTGTGGGGGAAAAAAAAATATTTAAAATGTTTATAGTTATTTTAAATATTTAATTTCGTATTTTATTTCATACACAAATGTTTAACTTAATTGTTTAATATGAATTGCAACTTTCTGCGGCCTTTCCATTCTCTTCTGCATGCGCAGACACATTTTATTGTCGTCGAAAGAATGTACGAATTTATTCAAGATAAAATGTTGTTTGGAATTTTATTATGAGCTTTTGTTGAAATAGAGATGGGTAAGTTACTCCTCTTTATGCTTTTTAGGTTTTGTCTTTGGAATAAGAAGAAAGATAAAGGTGTCTTTATCCTCATTGAAATGACGAAAGCTGTTCATTTTTATTAAGGAAGATGGGGCGGGGGGAATCAAGTTAAGGACGAACGTTGTTGCAAGCTCTTCCTTCCAGTTTTGTGGTTACAAGCAAAGGGTAGAGGGAAATAAAAAGTAAGAAAAAAACTGATGTCTTTATTGGTAAAGTTTCTAAGAGGATTTCTTGATCCGTACCGGAAGCTAACACGAAGAAAAGAAGAGAGAAAAAACACTCAGTCTTACTCCGTCAAAAAGAACCCGGAAACAGAGCAAAGTCAACTTCTAATAGAAAAGAAGACTTCATCTTTGAAAGGGCAAGTTAAGTTTCAGCTTTTGCAAAGTCTTTTTGATCTATCTTGCCACGTGTATATGAGAGAAATTGTAGGTCGTCCACGTGGATTTTAAGGTTGAAAATACACGTGGAGGAACGGGGGCTTATCCTGTTAATCCTTTTAAGAAGGATCAGGGATGTGCATGTCAGTGCTGCAAAGGATCCTAACTAATATTAAAGCGGTCTGTAGACCGATGATAATAAGCGAGGCGTCTGGAACTCTTAAGCCTTCAGATGGTATTGTGCAGACTCGTGGGCCCCCATGCGAGGGGGATTAGACCCAGTTCTAGGGATCATATCCATTAAATGCTTCCGGTATTCCCCTCAGCCATCCTGGGCCTAATGACCGGTGTCTCTGACAGTTCTTAATGACTTTTTTGTTTCTGGAGTTGAAATCTACCTGGGCTTTTAATATCTTTTATTTAATTATACTTTTTTTTATATTTAAACTAGCCGTTAGGCCCGCGGTAACGGGCAGAATAATAAATATGGTTTAGAAAAAGAGCTGAGAGATAATTAGTTATAATTTAAATATATATTTAAAGAGATATTTACTGTTTAAATAGTAAGTTTTATGCAGTTATAGGTAATTAAAATTAAAACATTTAAATAGGAAGTTTTGTGCCCCGATATTCGTTATATAGGTATGGCGCAAATGGTTTAGTATCTGGCTTTCACCCAGGAGCCCCGGGTTCGATCCCAGCTTATGGCGCATCAATTTTTAACGTTATAAATCATTTAGAGGTGAGTTGTCGTCGTCGGGACACTACTCGATTATATAAAAGATGATCTACATTCTGCTATTAGATAAGCTTTCTCAGTTGTGCTTTCAAGCTTATCTAACTATTATTAAATATACATATTTTGATAAAACTATACTAACCGTATTTGGTAGGCTTTACTAATGTTCCATGCACTCCTTCTAATGTTTATTAATATTAATATTAATATTAATTTCATGAATTTGGTTACAGTGTGCAATAAACACCAATAATTAAAATTTGAAATAACAAATGATTTGCGGACGACAGTCAGACAAACGCAGAAAAATATAATGATCCTAGGTTTTGTCTATGCACCCAATAACTGGTATGGTTATTATTTTAACCATACAAGTTAAAATAAATGTTACTTTAACATTTCCTTATCACTGCCCATAACCTTTTCGTGCAAATGGATTTAATGGACAAATAATATTGTATTATTTCAAGATTATAATAAATATTCTCAGATAACTGGATGAATGCAATTTATTGGTTATTAAGAGCGTCATTTACATGAATTATTTTATTTTTTTACTTTCTTTGTTCTACTTTTTACAAGAGCAGCTATTATCTGTGGCTGCTTCTATCCTAGATACCTACGTTAAATCAGATTAGAAGTTAGGCCGCTTATGTTCATTAATTTATTAAATAATTGAATTTAAAATCGGTAGTAGAATGTTTAAATGATAAGATAATTTCAAGTATATGTTGTTATAGGAATAATTGGCTCAAAAGTACGTTCATTCTGTAATAATACAAAGTTAAAAATGAAATATTATTGAATTAAAATAAACAATATGTAATAATGTAGATAAAGATGAATGAAAACTTTTAGTTTTTTAGTAGAACAAAGGTAATTTAAAATCCTTTTGTTAACATTTTATTAATAAATTATAACATCAAATCAATTGGAGGGATATTTTAATAATGGATTTTTAAAACAATCATACTGTAAAGGTATGCACATCTCTTTGATAGCTTTTAATCAAAACAGCTTCCCTAAAAATAAAGCAACGATTGAATCGTGGGCTTACGTAACTGTCTCTAGTGATTTAGAATTTGTCAAACACTTGGATGTCCAAAAATAACAAGTTGAAAGAACAAGCAAAATTAAGAATCCGACTGACATTTCTGCAAATTCTCATTTATCAGACGTCGTTCAACCAAGTGTAATATCATCATGAGGTGCCCACGCTTAATTAAAAGTATAAATTAGAAAAATATAATGATCCTCTGCATGCGCAGACACATTTTATTGTCGTCGAAAGAATGTACGAATTTATTCAAGATAAAATGTTGTTTGGAATTTCATTATGAGCTTTTGTTGAAATAGAGATGGGTAAGTTACTCCTCTTTATGCTTTTTAGGTTTTGTCTTTGGAATAAGAANTTCAACTTCCTACGATAAATACAAGCGATGGTACAGGCTCCATTTCCATACGAGTTTTATCTTTGTATTGAAATGGTGCCTGTACTATTTATCGTTTATTTATCGTTATAAGTTGAAATAGGACTCAAATTGCGCCGAATTAAAATTACGAATGAAGCCTGTAATTAGATTTTTGATATCTTGCTTAGAACCAATAAAATTTTCATTTTAATGATTTTTCTAACCTCAAATAGCAGTAGAGCCTTAAATCATGTAGAGCCTTAAAGCCTTAGTTCAAAAATAATTATTGTCACAGTTATTACCATTATAATTTGGATTATTTAATCTTTGTTTAGATTTAAGTCTTCATGTTCGTAAGTTGGATCACTGGAGTGCGGTAAAGTAAAATGAGTACGGTAAAGTAGTAAGTGCAGGCATCTGCTGTTTTGCGTACTATTTCGAGTGCAATAAAGTAGTAAGTGCAGGCATCTGCTGTTTTGCGTACTATTTCGAGTGCGATAACAACCACTTTATCGGACAATTGTAGGAAATAGTACATTACGCGTCGAGTGTGGAGTTTACACCCGAGCGAAAGCGAGGGTAGTAAAACCACGCGAGCAATGCAAAATGCCGTTTTCGCACGAGTTGCGTACCGTACTTTATCTACCATTGTTAGATTTTATTAATAAATGCAGAAAAAAATAATAAACTTCCTGTATGTAAGCTCGTATTTCTCTTTTGATAAAGATGACATCAATTCATTAGTTGTATTTTGTGCCGAATTAATTATTTCGGAAGGCGTATTAT
>KZ652138.1:29147-40535 GCA_001010745.2 Gerris buenoi
ATATAAAAACAAAAAAAGGGATGTAGAGGGTACCTCCCCGAGAGAAATTTTATGTCCGATGTCCCTGGAAAAAGTGAAAAAATTAATAAATTGCAAAATGATTTTACACTGACTAAACGTTCTACTTACTTCCTTACTCGCACACAATTTTGAACCTAAGCTCAAACCCCGATTTGACCCTTTAACGAGCGAGGTCTACTGTTCACAGAACTACTAGTAAATAAATATTTTAAAAAGAGATACATTTTAAATTATAATAGGACTCTTTTATCTATTATAATCTACATTAAATATTTAGCTCAATTTCATTATTGTATAATATTATGTATTAATCTAAACTTTGTATGACTCCTCCTCTACGCTCGGGAAACCCTGTTGAGGAGAATAGCAACAAACTTATTTCATATAAAATTATGTATGTACTAATATTTATGTATAATATTGTAAATAATTATTGAATAATAAAGAATTTTGTAAAAAAAAATATATATCTGATAAATGACTTCCTAGTCGATTTCCACATTCAGATTATTTCATATATTCACACGACCGAGCAAAAAATTTGAGGCACACGATCCATGAAAACTTGTGTGTGTGCAGTGGCTCTATCTTCTTGAAACCATATTATGTGGACAGTATCCATATCGTTATCCTTTGAATAGGGGATGCAAAGTCAGATTCTTTGAAGAGATGTTAGAGAATGTAATGTTCATGCGCAACTTCGCCGAGCGCCTCAAAAATGTGTAAATCGAAAAGGCGTCATTTATCGGACATGATCTTCCACACTTAAAAATTTGACTTATGTCCAATAAACTTACACGTTTTTGCTTGAAAATTGGCTTTATATCAATCTCCTATTTCTAGTATTAAGCACATGGTGACCATTTAAAATGTGGTCATCCGCGCTGCACAACCCTATAGGTAAAAATTTATATTATAAGAAGCAGCCTTTTTAGTCATAATATACCACAAAACGTCCTAATGGTGTTAAATTTATGGAAGTCTTAAGGACATAATAGGTATAGAAATAAGCTTGCCATCTCACAGAAATGGCTACCACAGGAGCCTCTATTATGTCCCTTTCTTCCGAGCCTCTTTGCACTACTAACAATACCATCAGGCATATTTTTAGGAACCGGTTTCTCCAGATAAAAGATCAGAGATCAGATAAAAGAAAAAAGAAATGCTTTTTTATTAAATTTTATTTTTGTTGTTCATCAACAAAATAAAATCCTCGGCTGTGTTTTCTTCAATGTGTGATAGCGACTCATCGTAAAGAAGGTATAGTTCAATAACCAAAATAACACGTCTCCAAAAAAAATATTTGCATTTTAAACAATTTGACCGGTTTCGGCTGCTTTTATGCATTCCTTCTTCAGTCAATTTGCAAACAATGTAGGCTAACTCAAACTAGTAAGAGTACAATGAATTCCTTTTATTTCAGTCTTTAATTTCACACAATCTTTAATTATTTGTTTTCAATTTTCCTTTCGAGCTTACCGAAGGTAACGGAAGCATCGTGATCGTTCCGAAGAACGAAAATATTTTATGTCTCAAATTACAAGACAGAGATCCGTTTCAGACATCAGGGATCAGTTTTAATATATCTCAATAATTAGTCGTCCGATTTTAATGAAATTTGTGTGGTAGGTCATAATTAGCCCACTGTTGGTCCCGCATACAAGTACAACATTCTGCGCTCATTTGTTTTACTTCCAAATGCTCACAAACATACATTTATTTGCACCTATATATATTTTTAAAACTACTCTTTTGATTTGTATGAAACTTTTATAGTTTATCGAAAGTAACCCGGAGATAGCCCCAGATTATTATAAACCGTCTGCGCTCTTTAACTTATGCTAAATTAATACTTCAAATCATATGGAAAAATCAAAACAATTTTGGCAGGTAAAAAATGGAGGAAACAATTAAAAAAAAAAAAAAAAAAAAAAAAAAACTCTTTAAGTCTAATTTTATAAAAAAAAAAAAAAAAAAAGACAACAATGGCTTGTAAAAGCATAAAATCAATTAAGTACGTTATGGGATGCGGGGAAGCTATGTGCCACACCAATTATCAGTCTAATTTTTCTTGTTTACTGGCAATTGTTGTTTTCTTGTTTCACTGAAATTTTTCTTGTTTTCTATGTTACCTGATTGTACTCGTACTAGTTTAAGTTGAATACTTTGTTTGTAAATTATCTGATGAAGGCTGCATCAGAACAGCCGAAACCGGTCAAATTGTGATGTTAAATATACAATTATATTGTGTATGAAGACGTTGTTTGGTTTTTGAAATGCACCTCTTACATAACAAAAAATAAATATTAAAAAACAATAAATATTACTACTGAAGGTAACTAAAGCATCTTGATCATTTTGAAGAACGGAATTTATCTTGTGGCTCCGAATTAAAAAAAAAAAAAAACACTGGTCTGAAATTCATTTCAGGTGTTAGGAAATACTTTTGGTCTCGTTTCTGTCTGCGACGGCCGTTGAGCATTCTTGTGAACCACCCAGTATATCCTAACATCTATTTCACCGATTTTGGTGATATTTGGATTATTAGGCCACAATTAGCCCATTGTTGATCCCATTTTTATCCCAATACTGCGCCAATTCCCATCTCTTCCACATACACTCAAACTTTTTTAATTAACACTCAGGTATATCTTAAAAAGCCCCTAGCCTTATCTGATTTAAGTAACTTGGATAATTTGTCGAAAATAGCCCTCAGGTTGTCCTGAAATAATTTAAAATGTCTGTACAAGTCTATTGCTCTTGATTAATCTTTTAGTCCATGTAAAAGCAAACCGATTTCTTCCGGTATCTACGTTTAGTGGGCACAATACATAAGAGTAGCACTATATTTTAGCAATGGCTGATTGCTTATCAGTGCCGCTCTAGATTTATCAGCTCCTCCTCTTCCCTGTTATTCGTGTTACTCAAAATAGTACTTCGAACATTATTCAAATAAAAATAATCCTTCAGTCTACCGTCAGCATTGGTTACTTACGTATAACCAGTCCGAGAAGACTTTTTTCTCTTTTTGTTCTACAAGTTACTAAGGATATAATTATTATTGCTAAAATGAAAAACATTAAAAATTGACTGTTTTTTATTGTTTATTAAGTTCAGAAATAAGTTTATATTTTGTAATATTTTTTTTTTATAGTTCTATTTTAAAGTTATCTCTTTCCATTTTTAGTGCGATGTGTTATCATCTTTATGTTCAACCATTTTTATTTTATTCAATTGAAGAATTAAATAAATGGATTAAAGTTTAAAATAAGGTAGAGTTAAATTTTAAATATAGATATTTGTAAAAATTTTATATTTATTCTTATTTCGTATTGAATGTTTTGTCGTTTCATTTTAAGTTAAAATATTTTATACTATTCTTTAAAAAGTATTTATAAGGAGTATACGTACTCAAGGCACCTAATAATATATAGCCAGCGCCACAAACACATTAAAATTACGTAAAATATGGTATTAGAAGGAATTAATAAGCGTACTTTCTGATATTATAACTTCTTTAGTAGGTGTAATATTTTATTCGAAACAAATAATTTAGTCTCTATGAATTTTATATTACAATATATAAAACACGAAATTTAAGTTCGTAAAAAAGAGGCGTAGGAATAATTTCGTAACATTCATTTTAAATAAATTTACAGGAACACTAAAACTAACTGCTGTTAAAAACAATATACGTGTTCGTAAAAAAAGGGGAGTTGGAATAATTGCTTAAAACTAATTTTACATAAAATATAGAAACAATAAATATATATTTTTTTAAACCAGTAAAGTATTTAGTTCATCAGTTCAAATAATTGAAACTTACCACAAAATAAAATGGGTTGAAGTATGATAAAATAATTTGAAACACTTGCTTCGTTTATAATATTATTCGAAACGACAATTATTTGTATAGCATTGTGTAGAAGTTATGTTGTTTAATGTTATAAATAATATTTCTTACCCATGATTATTTAATTGGGTCATAAGATATTGAAAACGGTTTATTTGTTATCAGAGGCGTGGATTTGAAGTGTATTTATCAATATGGTGGCAATGTTGATTTTATTGCGTGCGAGATTAGGTAAGCAAAATGCACTGCGTTGTTTTAGTATGGCGTACATCTTAGACATGGTGCATATTTATAATTGCATATTGCATTAATGACCAAATAAATCCTGTATTACTAGGTCAAAGAGCCGCTACTTATAATTGTCTTCTGTTAAATGGTTTTTATTATTATTACCTTTTTTTTTTTATTTATCATTATTTATTAGTTTATTTATACGTAATTCGTTAATGTCCGCAATATGTTTAATAATTTAAGTCATATGCAGGAAAGTTTATTTATGCGCGAAACAAATATGATATAAAACAATAATGATACAATATGTAATGTGCTATGTTTATTTGATATACTACCTAAAAAAATATAGCTTAAAAATGTATGTTCATATTTATTTATTATTTAAATTATTAGAATAAAAATATTCCATAAAGTGCTCATCAAAGAGTGAACAAGTGAAAAAACAAAAAAAAAAAAAGTTCAGAATTTATTTACTTTAAATAAATGACAAACATCTAGACAGCTGATCTTAAACCTATAAAAAGGACAAATCTTTGTACAACGGATTTCACCAACATCGAATCTAAACCGTGCTATGAATATGCCCCTCTGTAGGGAAAGCAAGAGAAGAAAAAGTGTACAAGTAAAGAAGTACGATACCTAGGACACAAGTGTAAACAAACCTGGTTGTCACACGTCAATTAATTTATTTCTTTGTTTACTTTTCGTTTTTCGCTGTCATTTAATGTTTAACTCTAAAGGGGCCCACACACTTACAGTTTAACTGAAGATAATGATCTGACAGTCCACGGAGCTTGGCCACACACTTGTCAGTTTTCCTTAAGATGAGGTGAACTGTAGGTGTGTGGAGGGTTGAGGTGAGGATCGGATGGAACGAGAGACGACAGTCCGTGGACTGTCAGGCCACGGACTGTCAAAACAAAATCGTCTTTATTTTGTTTATTTCCCTCCGTCCGACTGCAGTTAAAAATNACACCGACAAAGGCGACACCTGCCCGATTGCGTCATCCCGACAAAGGATATCCCTGACTGATGAAACTCCCGTTGAATCTAGGTATAATCTACGCTCCAGAAAGCAACTATAAATCGCCGTCCTTCTCTCCAAGTGTCAGTATGTCTTGTTGTTGCTTCAAGTAAACATCACGATGCACCACATCCCTGAAGATTCTTCCAGTAGTGGAAGCGAAACGTCGGACTTCACCCCCTTCGAGACGCGGATTCCACCGGAAAACCAAGCTGTTTAAAATGAAGTTTGTAAAAATATGGGATATGTCAAAACAAATAAAATAACTTGTGATGAACTAACTTTCCATACAGTGAAATTTGCTGAAAGATGGCTAAAAGTATTAAAATAATGCATTGTCATCGTGTTCTGAGCTATTCTAAAAGTTTCAAATGGCTAGCTACTCGGGATGTTAGTTAAAAATCGATTGCAAGATTTGTACTGGACAAACAAAGAAACAAGAATCAAGCTAATAAAAACGTAGTGAAAACTCTACTGTTTTTAAAAAACTGAATAATTGTCTCTATATTTTATGTAAAATAAGTTTTAAGCAATTATTTGTTCTCCCCTTTTATACGACATAGAACGTTTTAATGTGTAAAACTATTAGATTATTAATATTTAATAGTTAGTTTAATAAATACCATTCTTATTGGAATAAACCTTGTTGTTAATGTGCAGCAGTCAAAGATTGTCTTACACAGTCAATAAAAAACAGAAAACAATATTTCTTATTTTCATCCACCCACGGCTGTACGGTACACGGTCTGATCCTCTACTTCTACTTTAATGCCCAACCCTGAACATTTTTCATTCGCAGTTCGTACATCCGCTCTTATACCCTAAACATTGCGCTCTTCTCTGTTTGTCTGCCATCTAAAAATTTATTGAGACACGATTGTCGTTTGACAGTGATATATAATTTAAAACAGTCAAATATTTGTGAATAGAAAATTATATTTACATTTTTAACCTATTTATAAACAATTACTTCTTCTGGTACTGTGTGAAAGTATGTTTATATATATATANTATATATATATATATACAAAAAAAGAAATAAATGTGAAAATGTGGAGGCCCGTGTTTCAAATCCCGGAGCCAGTGCATATTTTTCTCTGTTTCTGCTCCCGTAGTTTATAATTGTTTGAATTATATGTCGAGGTACGAAGGTTGAGTTTTCATATTTCTCTAGTAAGAGTAGATGTTGCCAAATGGCGAGATTCTAGCGTAACTTTCTCTCTTGTCTAGTTCTCCTGCCGTAAAAATTTCGGTTCCTAGACTTGAGAATACATTACACGCTAAATATAGGGCTTATCTAACGTTTCGCTCAGAGAAAAGGTTTCTTATTTGGCTTAGCTTAGTTGGTAGAGCATCACATTGGAAATGTGGAGGCCCGTGGTTCAACTCCCGGAGCCAATGCATATTTTTCTCTGTTTCTGTCCCTCGTAGTTTAAATTGTTTTGAATTGTATATAATAATTTTTTAATTTTATTTTAAATAATTAACATGAGCATTAGTTTCCTGCAAAATAATTTAACTTCGGAATGTTTAAGTTAAGGGAGAAAAAAAGTTATAGTTTTTCTTTTTCTCCGAATAAATAAACATTGTTTAGCAAGCAGATGCCAAGTTTCCTGGTATACGAAACTAGAGAAAAAAAACCGCACATGGAGTTTTTTTTTATCTAAGATAAACAAATCCAAGAAGCGCGTTACTTCCTGAAACTGTTAAAAATTAATTGACGTGTGTTTAAAGAATCCTAGCCTAGAAGATAAGCGGGTTCAGAGGCTAATAAAAGAGTTAGCGAGGGGAGTTGTAGAAACAGTATGAGCGTGGTGAGGGCGGAATAGTCCTTGATATAACACACCTGGGCCACTGTAACAGCTGACCCAGTTCCTATTTCTAATCTTGTAAATAGGAGCGTTGACCTCCGACCTCCCCCTTCAAGCCTTCTTTTAACTCTGATCAATAAAGCCTTGCATTTCCTCAAACGTAATTTTCTTTCGAGTAGAAACGGGGGGGTCGATGCAGTCTGCAATTTATCATGAAAGAACTGGGCACTAAATCTGTCCGTAGTTCTCCTAATATTTCATACGCGGACGTTGAACCCGATCCTTGCCTTCCCGTGCATTTGTTCTTACCCCGGTTTTTGTTTTTATTTTATCGTGTATTTCATTTTGATCCTCGTTACTTTTTAAATCTAACTTTTTATCAAACACGACCTATACGGCCTGTTTTATTACTCTAACACGAATGATTTCTTAGGATTGTAAATATAATTTACAAAAACTTAGAGAAAATTGTTGCATCAAATGTTACTTATTTAGCTTCTCACTCTTCCTATCTCTTTTCATTACTTATTTAGCTTCACACTCCTTTCTATAAATGTATATTATAAACTGCTAGTCTTTATGAGTTATTCCTTTCTTTAAAAATAACAAATTTACGATGCATCTTATAACATTTTGTTTGATCTAAAAATGTTGAATAACATTTTCACTCTTGACTTAATAGAATATACATTTCATAATAGAATTAACACTATATTATTTTTAATATATTGATGTTTGTTTTTAGATTTTTCTCTCTGATGAATAATTTTTAAATATTTATGTTCATTTCGTGTGAAGCATCTCATAAAATACTACTATTGTAGCAATGCTATAAAATAATACAATAAAGTTTTTTTTATTTTTTTTATAGAGTTTCTTGTTAAAGCTATTTTTATTTATTTTGTAATTGTAAAAAACGAAATTTAGTCTCTAAATTCAAATTTTTTAAAAAGTTTTAGAAATCAGCGGAGATTTCTGGTCTTATTTCCTTCTTTGTGAATAAACCTAGACATTTTTTTTTTTTTTTATAACGGCCGTATTTTATAATTACTTGTCCATTTAAGACGAAATTTGGTTGGCATAATTAAAAATACGGCTCATGAGCCGTATTTTTAAACCTACAGATTTTTGAACCGTAGTAGATTATTTTGGTTTCTGTATTCTTTACCTTAGTTGTTTCTATGTGCAAAATTTGGAGAAGATTGAATGACGGGAAGTGGTTCAAAATTGGGGTAATAGGTGTGCGAAAAAACTTAAAAAGCAAAGTAATATAAGACCAGTAAAAATATATCATGCACTACTTCCGAGTTTACCGAAGGTAACGGAAGTTAAATTATCGTTCTGAAGAACGAAAATGTTTTATGTCCCTGATTTCAAAAAATTCCAAAACAGAAATCCGTTTCAAACATCAGGGAATATTTTTGTTCCCTGTCTGTCTGTTTCAATTTTTGCGAATCAATATATCTTAAAAATTCCTTGTTCGATTTTAATGAAATTTAGATGGTAGATAATAATTTTAGCACTTTGTTGGTCTCATATAGGTTTCAACTTTCTGCACCCATTCTGTTCTCTTCGACATGCGCAACAAACAACAAAGATACATTTATTAACTCCTACATCTTTAAAAGTACTTAACTTTTGATTTTTATGAAATTCGGATGATTTGTCGAAAATAGTGTGAATTTGTGCGTAAATAATTGTTTTAGTGTGAAACAATTGTGCCCTTTTTGTAAAACAACTTAACTTTTAACTTGTATGAATGTCTGTGTATGAAGCTTCACTTTCATTAAATTCACTTTTTTATGATCTATTTTCTATATATTTGTTTTTGGAGCAAATACAGACAATTTATCTGTAATTTAACTTCAATTTAATTTTAACAATTCATTTAAAACAACTGCTGGTGACCAATTTACTCGTCGTGGCGCGTGTGCCACTTATAATTTTATTTTTTCATATTATAATGCTCGTTCGTTAAACCTATCTTTTGTTCGAATTTATTTATTTTCCTTTTAAGGTGGTCCTTTGGGTATATATATATTTCCTTCAATTCAGACAGTTATTTTATGGAAATCAATTATCTTAGACCCCATATAAGGTGTGAACCCTTTGAGCCTAACAGTATACGAAATAGGAAGCAAAAAAGCTATGTGCCACACTAATTGGCAGACTATTTTTTAAAGAGAGTCAATCAGTGGCGTAACTATGGGCCCGCGCGGGGCCCGAATTGCGGACGGGCCCCCAGCGTCAGGGAGACCCCAGTTCTAAATGCAAGAGGTTATTTATTTATTTTTTTTTGCTTATCAATTTTGTTGACGGAGGGGCCCCCCAAAAGGGCTTAGCTGCGCCACTGGAGTCAATCAATATATATTATATTATTATGTATATCCTTGTTTAATTATTTAAACTTATAAAGACTGATCTCTGTTTATTTGTTATAATGTATTTATGTAGATATATATTGTGGTTAAATGGCAGTTACTTGTTTGTAGTGTGAGTCATGTAATGCGTACGATTCTATCCCATGCATGAATACAGGGAGTATTGAACTCTGAATGTCTCCTCATCTTCATCCTCATTAGTGACAGGCTTTCTCACACATATAAATCATTAGTGACTGTCAATTCTTTATTAGTTTTTCACTAGGAGCTGAAAATTATACAACCAATAATTAGTCTCAAAATCTTGTTTTCGCGTCATCACAATACTTTCTTTCTTTCTCTCTCTCGCAGACGTAAAAAATAAAGAGCTCAAATAAGAGTTCAGAACGAGCGCGCAGACGGTTGAAATTAATCTAGGGCTATCTACGGGTTACTTTCGACGAACTATACAAGTTTCATACAAATGAGATAAGTACTTTTGAAGCTGTAAGTGTGTAAATAAATGTATGTTTGTGCGTATGTGGAAGAGAAAAAAAATGAGCGCAGAAGGTTGAAACTTATATGGGACCAATAATGAGCTAATTATGACTACCATACACATTTCATTAAAATCAGACGTGTTGTTTTTAAGATATGTTGGTTTGCAAAAATTGAACGACAGACCGACAGACAGACACGGAACCAAAAATGTTCCCTGATGTCTGAAACGGATTTCTGTCTCAGAATTTTTGAAATAAGAGACATAAAATATTTTCTTTCAGAACGATAAGATTGTTTCCTTTACCTTCGGTAAGCTCAGGAGCAAAATTGAATTTATTATGATTACCGTAATTGCCCTTATAAATTACTATTAAGTGTGTACAATAATAAACGCTTAATTATCCAAGTGCGTGTACAAGAAGTGTTATTCAACATTGTTGGTATGGGGGTTATTCAACAAATCATTGTTTTGCTTGATGTTAGAGAATCAGGATTGGTTAAGGGTTAAGTTAAAAGCAGATTTTAGGATTATGCCTGTTAAAGGTTAAATAATTTCGATTTCCAGAAATTAAGATTAAATTATAGTTATTATAAGATGATTCATTTTTATGAAAATGAATTATAAATTAAGACTAAATTATAATATTCTTGTTAAATACTAAAACTGGCTAGAAATGATTAATTATATTTCCGTCATAATTTTTTCGCGATATTTTTCAAAGTGATATCTTGGTTGGAAAAGTCAATGACACGTAGTGGATATGAACATTAGATAGACTTTGGTATTTAGTATTCTGACGAAGGATCAATTCGTGGATATGCAGAGTTCGGTAGGTATTTAGCATTTTGCTCTATTATTGGTCCTTTGTTAGGACAGGAGAGTTGGATGGCCTCTGACCCCGGGTGGATTCCGGCGCTGCGTCTACTGTGGAGTGTGGTGTGCATATTGTAGGGTTCAAAGCGAGGCGAGACCGAGGTGCGGGGGATTCTATATTTCGGCAACGAGGAACCACTGGGGGCATTGACCTTCCTCTCTCCCTCTTCTTGCCTCCTAGCTAACCCACACAAGCACAGCACTGCGACACACTGCATTAACCATGTCATTAACTTGTACTAGAAATTAACTCTTTGTTAATCTCCCTTCAAGACAAACATTTCATTGTAATAATTGGATTAAATCAAAAAAAGTGTTGACAATCCCATCGAAGTTTGCAAGTTTGCACAGAATGATTCAATGGAATGGTATTCAAATATCGTATGAATATGTCCTCTATAACAAGAAATTACACTTTGTTAATGTCCCTTCAAGACTATAAACAACATTTCATTTGTAATAATTGGATTAAATCAAAAAAAGTGTTGACAATCCCCTATCCCATCGAAGTTTGCACAGAATGAGTCAATGGAATGGTATTCAAATGCCATTTCATTTTGTCCTCTACAATCTACAACATCCGTCTAATATATTTATGTATACATAAATAGTACTTCATAGTCTTTACCCAAATAAAAATATATTAAAAAAAAAAAAAAAAAAAAAAAAAAAAAAAAAAAAAAAAAAAAAAAAAAAAAAAAAAAAAAAAA
>KZ652138.1:42530-53996 GCA_001010745.2 Gerris buenoi
ATATATATATATATATTACGTAAATTAGTCCACAGATATTTCACCTATAACCTTCAAGCTGAGGTTATCGCCAGACCAACAGCTGAATTAGTACCTTAACTATTAGTCATAAAATAAAAATTGGACTTCAATTCATATTAAATTTAATCTCCAGATAATTTTATGGTTAATACTCTGATGATTGGAATCAGGTGCATAAATCTTCTAATGTGCTCTGCTCTGCAAGTACTAATTTAATCTTTAGTAGCACTAAAAATGTAACTACTAGCTTAAATTAGTATTTTCTAACTGTATAGTACTTTTAATATAATGCGTTTAACAAACTCAGATATCCCTGTACAACATATTATTATCCATGTACCTAATTGTACTTTGGAAAGTTCACGATTTCTAAACAGGAAAAACATTTTAAAAAAGGTTGAGAGATAGAACAATTCTAAGACTATGAATCTATATCCTATACTCGTACTTATCTGTTCTGCTTACCTTATGTTCAGCTGCGTGACTTAGATATATTTTTATACTAGTTTCTTTGATGCGTGGTTATGGTTTCTGGATCCATTATTATCTTAAGCTAGAGAGATAGATTAATTAGAACCCAGTTTAACAAAATGGATATAGTTTACCTTTGAAGAACACATTAAATGTATTTTAACTTAGGTGAAAAAAAATTATTATGTGTTTTCTTAGTTAAAAAGTTTCATTATCTATAGTCGGAGTAAGTACACTCAATTTAGAACACGTGCGTCAATAAGTTCACATTACGTGATTATGATGACACAACAAGTTTAAATTGATTCACATTATTACAATTACGATAATGATTTTCGTGTTGATGGATATTTTTAGTGTGAATTATTTTATTATGTTAATTTACTTAAATTAACCCATATTTATTTATGAGTTAGCACTAATTTAACGATGATACTTCTATAAAATCATGAACTTCATCCTCGTCCGTTAATAAATATACAACTAATAAAATGAACTGTTAAATCACTTAAGATGGAATTTTGAAAAAGTTGTTATCTCTTCTCGAGAGCGTCAAATATAATAAGTTATTAATGGACGAAGATGAACTATGTATGTGATATTATAGAAGTATTATCGTTGAACTAAAGCTTAATATATAGAGCTCGGATTTGAGCATATTTGCATATTTTTTTTTTCCTGAATAGTAATCGTTGAAAGAAGCCGTTTTCACCTCTCTAGGACCAACAGAATTTAAATTTATCGAGCATATAAATGCACTAGCGGGATACCCGTGCTTCGCTACAGAGTGTTTTTATATTTGATAAGTTTATAAACTACCAGGAAAGCATACAAATTATTTTATTATGCAAGAATATTATCTAGATTCTATCCCTCCTACTTATATCCCCCTCCTCTTTGATAAGATAATTTGCAAATATCCTAAATTAACCCCCCTCCTAAATGAAAATATGACAAAACTGTACATAACAACAATTACTGTCATCTTAAAGAGCATTTCAACGATATACATCATGAAGGGTATTCATTACCCCTGTGTACAAAAATTAAATTTCGAAAATTCATGTAGACAGTGTTTTTCCCCCTGCTTTGAAGGTCAATTTTGCAAATTTTCATCAAGATCTGACAACTGCAGATTTTATAAAGAACATACATACATTCGTTGACTTTTATATATATATGGCCGCTATCTTGAATCAAAATGCCCGATTGGTAAACTATTTATCATAAAGATGAAGGGTCTTCAGTACTTGTACCCCGCACCCCTTTGGACCAAAATGTATAGTTCGAAAATTCATGTTAACAGTTACCTTACCCTTGCTTTGAAGGTCAAGTGTGCAAATTTTCATCGAGATCGGACTAAAAATGTAGATTTGTATGAAAGACCATACATATTATGTACTCACATATGTTGACTTTTATATACATATAGAGGTATAGATATAAATTTCCATTTTACCTCTCCCCCTTCTAAATGAATGTAAGACAAAACTGTACTTAAGAACAATTACTTTTCTCTTAAACAGCTTTTCAACAATTTTTATCATGAAGGGTATCCATTACTTTGTCATTTGTACCCCGTACACATATACCAACAATTACTGTACTCTTAAAGAGCATTTCAACGATATGCATCATGAAGGGTATTCATTACTTTGACATTTGTACCTCGTACCCCTGTGTACAAAAATTAAATTTCGAAAATTCATGTAGACAGTGTTTTTCTACTTGCTTTGAAGGTCAATTTTGCAAGATCTGACAACTGCAGATTTTATAAAGAACATATATACATTCGTTGACTTTTATATATATATATATATGGCCGCCATCTTGAATCAAAATGCTCGATTGGTAAACTATTTATCAAAAGTTACTAATTTTATAAAAGGAAGCCAACTTTTAAATTGCAAGGTTCTAGTACAATTGGTGCCGGAGATATCGTCTTGTCGAATTTTGTATATAAATGGCCGCCATCTTTAATCATGATGGCGGATTTTTAAAATATTTCTTAGCGAGCACCTAGGAGGTAAGAGGAACACACCTACAGAATTTCATGGTCATAGGTTCAGTGGTTTCAGAGATATCGTGATGTGTCAGTGAGTAAGTGGTATTTGGATTTTATATATATAGATAAAACGGCTTTTAATTATCCCCCCCCCCCCATTCGGGTCCTGACCACTACGAAAGCTCAGTCTGCCTTTGAATGAAGGACGAAGGACGTGATGTCATGCTTGACTTTCATATAAGCCTGCATGAGCGTAATTTCTGAGGTCAACAATGTCAGACGATTTTCCAAACTACTCTGCACAAGATGCAGCATAAGTTAAGTATTTGTAATTGACGTCGAAAGATTTTATTGGCCGATATAAGAAAATCGCTTAAAACTGAAAATGTAGAAAAAATCTTGTCGTACCTACAGATCAATACCAATCTACTTCATTGACTCGACTAATACTGAACATTTTGTAAATAAACTTTTAAAACTTCTCATACAAATACTTGAAACTTGTGCATGATACTCGTATATGAAGATAAATTGTAGATTTTTTCATTTCACTGTCCTTTCTATAGTTTTAATCATCTTTTTTCGAACATATTCTACATATTTAACAGCATATTATAGGTTTTTTCGAGCATATCTATCGAGCATATAATGTTGGTTTTATAAAATGTGGGTTTTTCGAGCATATCGATCCGAGCCCTATTAATAAAATATGTTGTAAATATAAATATGTTGTAAATATGTGTTTTTTATTGTAAATAAAGACTGAAGATGACCTTAGAGAGGGACGAAACGTTTCTAAGCAATATGGAAATCGTCATAAAATATAAAAAGGTTCATAAACTTCATTGTTTATCATTCTAAAATAATTACATAAACTAGTTACTTTGAATAGATGAATTATTGAATAAAGATACATACATTAATTGGAAGGATGGACACAACGTTTTATTAGATTCATCATTAATTAATTTTAAATCTTTTCCTGCATGTATTTATTTTTTTTGTAGGTATTTATTTATTTTTAATTTATAGAAGTGAAAAGCTATCCATCTCTTCCACCCTTCGTCAGTAGTTTTATTGTTTTAACTTAAAAATTAAAATAAATGATAAAACAGGTGGTAATAACACAAATAATACTCTATAATATACCTTTTATCGAAATGCTAGGATAAATTCGTTTGACAAAGACATTAAACATTTAAAACATTTTACTGGAATGCTTAAATTCGTTTGGTAACGACGTTAAAATTTGAAACATGTCAGATAAAAGACAAAAATTATCTACCCGAGATCATACATGTTCACGCCTACACCATTTTTTTAACTGATTTTAAGCTTTGTTTTATATTATTGAAGTATTAATGGAATTGTATTTTTAGATTTTGATTCACCGAGTCTGACACAAAAGGTTTTGCTTTTTATAATATATCTCTCTGTGGTTATTTTTTGTGTGAGCTCTGTGTAAGAGCTTGGTGCTTATAACATTGAAATAAATTTATAAATAAAAGTTTAGAATAAATCTTTAATATATTATAAAAGGATACATCAATGTACCTACAAAGAATCTCGCCATAACCGAATCTAAACCGTGCCATCGATATTCCCCCGAGTAGGGGACGGTGCGAGAGAAGATAAATGAGCCCAAGATCGAGAGGGATTGATATGGTTTATGCTCTTCCTTTCGAGTACCATGGGCGCTCGGTCCCCGGTTCGATGGTAAAAATGAAGACACTTCATGGTAAACTTAAAAAATCAATTTTAAGGCCTACATTTTTGGGCCTTGAGCTTCAAAACTACTCACTAAATTATTATTTAATTTAAAGAAAGTTAAGTAAGGATTGATTAAATAGTATAAAAAATTTAAATTTACTTTTTCAAAAGATGACAGCCTAAAACAGCCGAGAATCTTTTTATTATCTTCTACAATTTTCTCGTAAAAAATTTAACAAATAATTAATATAAAAATACCATTTTTGAAAACTGGTCTTATTTTCAACATTTTTTATTTTATTCATTGTTATTTATTTATTTTTTTTTTTTTGGATTCTAGTCCAGCCGGGAAATCAATACTTTTTGAAAAATAGCAACAAACCTTATTCTTAAAATAATATATAATATATAGCGAATTTATATGTATTTAAGTACTAATGCGAGCTCTTAGACACATGTTATATTATTTTTGTTGCTATTTTTCAAAAATTATTGATTTCACGGTCATTTCAACCCTCTTTTGCATAGAAACCATTCGACTTACAAAAAAATGGTAAAGAGATAATTTGTAGGTATTTTTCTCTTCTTTATTTTACTACTTCTCCACTTTTTTAGTAAATAGCTTCCTATGCAAGTTATAAGGCGAAATCCACTAAAAAAATAAAAGATGATAGTGGTTTTATGATGATTTCTACTATTTGCGTGTAAAATATTTGTTGGACAACTTCAGATTCGTGTTCAGCACACTGAAAAACATAACGTAACTGCCAGCGCAGTCCAGCCACAAACCGTTTACACTTCAGCACTCTCCAAGCCTTCCCAATATTTCAACTCCCATTTGCGTGAAAACCGTTCGACGTACAAATAAATGTTATAGACATAAATTGTAGGTTATTTTCTCCTTTTTATTTTACTACTAGACCACGTTTTGCGTTAATAGATTGCTTTGCAAGTTATAAGCTGAAAACCAATAAAAATTAATTTTTTTATTTGTTTTTCGATGATTTCTCATATTTGCCGCGGGAAATTTTGTTGGACAACTTCAGATTCGTGTTCAGCACCCCAAAAAACATAGAGTAAACCACAAACAACATTACACCAGAACTTTCCACTTACTACCATTTGACTGGACTATTCTGTATTCTTCACCTAAATTGTTTCTATGTGCAAAATTTGGGGAAGATTGAAAGGCGGGAAGTGGTTCAAAATAATTTAAATATTTCTCTATATTAAAGGGGTCAACTGTATCTAATGATTAAATGAAACCTGCTTAATTTTTGTTCTATTTTCTAATTTTGTACTCAGGAGCATGATAATCACATTGCCTTCCAAAAATTGGGAACATGGCCGCTCTCTGCACTGCCCTGTTTTATTTAAATACTTATGTCCAAACATGTCCCGCAGAGGAACTTTGCAAACACTTACATAGCTTGAGATTATCCACTTACAATTATTACTTACAATATCATAATTATACTGCTCTAAAGTTACTATGATAACTTCTCTAGATTATTCTACATAAAATTTGAAAATAAAACTCTTATTTTTTATAGCTATTGTGATTTAGATAAAAAATTAGTGCATATTTCTATTTAAAAAACATGCACTTTCCAATTCCTTGAAAATTTAACAATAAAATGCTAAACTTGTTCTTCTGATAAATTTACTTCAAATAAATATTAATTATCTTTGATCAGAATTAGTTCAATTACATATAAACATTTATTAAATGGTTTATTCACTTATTATTTCTGTGTGGTTTCATGAACAGATGCCAAAACAAATAAACACAAAGTCTATCAATGAATGTATGCTGTTGCCTTTACTACCACTAGGGGCAAGGCTTTTTATACACGTGAATGCATTGACAAAGAATGAGTTTAAAGGTGACCTTGGATGTGTCCTCGAAGGTTCATTCTTGAATGCACTTCCAACCTGACGTGAAAATACTGCACTACTGCACTTATACTCTACATTTAAATCCAACCATAAACTATTCCTTAATACATTAAAATATATTAATTACCAACAAAATTATTAACAAAATATATTTAAAAAAACCCTGTTTCGTTTCAGTTATTAATTAATTACGTTTTTCTATTTTATTCTTTTAATAATTACAAGATAAAAATAACTTTTTATATACTACGTTTTTAAATTTTCAGTCATAAATCA
The DNA here is from genome assembly GCA_001010745.2 of Gerris buenoi. NCBI lineage: Eukaryota > Metazoa > Arthropoda > Insecta > Hemiptera > Gerridae > Gerris > Gerris buenoi. The sequence continues at coordinate 48,913 of KZ652138.1, forward strand.
TAAATTTGAAACCCGTCAAAATGATAATTTTAAATATGGCTCATGTCCAAACAAATAAAATAAATTGCGGATTTATTCCGAACCAACTTCCATACAGAAAAATTTGCTAAAAACTAAATAAATTCTGCTGAAAGATGGCTAACAGTATTAAAATAATGCATTGTCATCGTGTTCTGAGCTGTATTAGAAGCTTTAAATGACTAGATATACTCGGGAAGTTAGTTAAAATTCGATTGCAAGATTTTTACTGGACAAACAAACAAACAAGAAAGCAAGCTAATATAAACGTAGTAAAAATACTATAGAGGCAGCTATTTTATTTATTTAAACAACTAAATATTATTATATAACAAATAAGGGGCCATTTTTGGGAATATAACTTCTTGAATCTTATTTTGCTGTAAAAATCTTATTTTTATGTCATTGTATTAAGTTAATTTTATTTTAGTAACAATTTATTCTCTAAAGCCTTCAAATATATACAGTTGCAGATTTATTTTGCAAGGGTAGAATTTACTCGGGTTCTTGACCCGTGAGTTTTCATTTTAAACAATGGATTCTTCATAATTTTTAGTTTTTTTTTTATATAAAACAATAGAAAGTATTAAATTAACATTGTAAAAATTATCTACATAGTTTTGTAAAATGCTGAATTGATTGATTAAGTCAGGCAATATTTATATTTGATTTATCACATTGGTGATTTAGTTTTGGTCTTATAATGTGGTAATGATGAGGAAGAGAGGAATAGTAAGAATGGGGAGGTTATAGCGGAGGTCGGTAGCCGGGTGGATATGACATTGGAACAGCTGATGAAGGGAAAGTATTAGGATGGCATGTTGGCGGAACTCTATCCCACCTTGCCTAGCGGTACTGTGCCCGTTACCAAAGGGTACAGCGACCTCTCTTGCATTCAGTTTCCAACCCCGAGGCGATCCTATGCCAGAGGGAAACAATGGACATCTTCTGCAGAGATCCGTTACAGGCTTGGACATGCGGCAGAGCAGTTTATTGGTTCCTAGACCCTGCTCTCGGCGATCGTTGTTAGGATCACGGCAACGGAAGGCTAAATCATGTCTTCACGGCTGTATGACTATGATCACAATCTTGTTATACCTGACAATGATACTAAAATGGGATCCTTCATCCAAAGCTGTAATTTTCATCTTGCATGCAATGTTGTTTCCTTACATCTCTACCAAAGGCATAATGAAGATGTAGATACTCAAAGCTGCCATTTCAGCTTCACACTAATTTGTGATAAGCAATAAAAAAAACTCTTTTTTAGTGGGTTTGTTTAAAGCGTACTTGCATTATATAGACTAGACAGGTCTCATTCGTCCTTAATTCCTAATAGTAAGACATCGTGATCAAAACAACCTTTCACAATGTTCTTTGACTTAAGATTTGTAACTTAAAAAGGAGAATCAGTATAATAAAAAAAATAATACGTGACCGCAATTTATCCCTTGTTTTACCTCGTTTTTATTGTAAGTAATTTTAACCATTATATTTTGTGATTCTTTTTATGCAGTGATGATAATTATGATTTATCTGTACATGAATATAAAATTCAACGTGTGTGTGTATGTTCTTTATACAAATCTACAGTTTTAGACAAATCTCGATGAAAATATTAAGAAAATATTAGCACACTTAACCTTCAACGCAAGGGATAAATCACTGTGTACATGAATTTTTAAAATTTAAATTTTGGTACATAGGGGTACAGGGTCAAAGTAATAAATACTCATCATGATGCATATCGTTTAAAAGTTCTTAAAAGTGCAGTAATTGTTGTTATGTACAGTTTTGTCATATTTTCATTTAGGAGGGGGGATTTAATATGGGATTTTTTCAAATTATCTTATCAAAGAGGAGGGGGAATAGAAATAAGTTGGAGGTATGGAATCTAGATATTATCGCATAGTAAATAATTTTAAATGATTCTTGATGGTACTTTATAAACTTATAAAATTTAAATAACACGCTCCATAGCTAAGCACGGGCATCTAGTTATTTATTTATATATCCTAGGATATATAAATAACTTATATCATAATTATGTTATAAGCTACGTAAGCTGAAGCTGTGTGATTGTGACATATTATGTCACACTGCATAGCTCTAGCTTATTGCATATTAAAAAATAAATTTCCAAATTTGGGCGATAAAAATTCTTTGTTTTAAATATATTCAAGATTTTTGAAAATCAAGAAACCAGTATTAATGGTAGTATGTTTGACAAACTATTTAATTTAAGAGAACATGTATACTAGTTATTCTACACTTAAATTATATATAATTTTGCTTCCGAGCTTACCGAAGGTAACGGAAGCTATGTGATCGTTCCGAAGAACGAAAAAATTTCAGGTCTCCGATTTCAAAAATTCCAAGACAGAAATCCGTTTCAGACATCAGGGATCATTTTTGGTTCCGTGTCTGTCTGTCGGTCTGTCGGTCTGTCGGTCTGTCGGTCTGTCACAAATTTTTGCGAACCGCCATATCTTAAAAACTACACGTCCAATTTTAATGAAATTTGGGTGGTAGGTCATACTTAGCCCATTGTTGGTCCCATATAAGTTTCAACCTTCTGCGCTTATTTGTTTATCTTCCACATGCGCACAAACATACATTTATTTACAGCCATATCTTTAAAAGTAATCATCTGATTTTTATGAAATTTTTATGGTTTGTCGAAAGTAGCCTGCAGATAGCACCTGCCTAATTTCAACCTTCTGCGCACTTCAAATCGTACTAAATTAATATGTCTTATACTACAAAGCCTCATGGCTCACTGACTCACTGACTGACATTAATGTTTACCCACTTCCAGAAGAGCTAGAGACTTGCGGTTTGCGCCATTCGACGCGCAACGTCCACATTGTGAACCAAAATAATTATAAAAAGTTCACTTTTCCCCCTCCTTCCACCCTTAAAAAATAAAAATGGCCGACTTGATTTTTAAGCTGGTTTGAGGGCTTATTGCAGCCAAACGGTAAGTCGTACTAGAAAATGGATAACACAAGTGGTAACTGATTTTAAAAGATCTACAACTTTAGTCCTATGAGTTTTTGTCGAATCATCATCGGTTGTACCTTAGATGGTGATAATTTTGTTATTTTTTGGTTTTATTTTTTTCCATTTTTGTCTTTGAATGGCCATAGATTCTATAATAGTTGGCCGATTTTATTTCTGATTGCGGCGATTGAATCTCACACTAATGCTCTTTAAATTGAGTATATTTTATTTCATTAGTTCATCCTACTTGCTGAGAACATGAGAGTAAACTTTTTCCCGTGCGCCGTGTCACGTGACCACTTTTTTTGGTTTTTAATATTGTGTCGTATATCATTTTAAAGGCCTTGATATGTACATTAAAGCTATTTTATTTGTTGATTTTTTAAAAATGTTGTGCATGTACTTTTGTACCGATTTATAATTTTGTTGTAGGTTAAAGGGTTTAAATACTTTTTTGATACTAGGTTTTTTTATTTATATGTATTTATTAGTTAAATGAATGCCCTTTTGTATTGTTTGTTTTTTAAAAATATAATTTTGGTACCTTTAGAGTACAAGGGTACAAATGTTAAAGTTACTCTTTTATTATATGATGTATATCGTTAAAAAGCTCTTGCATAGTAGATTAATTTTTGTTATATTCTATTTTGTGTTATTTTTAGTTTTGAGAGGGGGGTTAAAATAAAAAAAAAAAAAAAAAAAACCTGTTTATACTGCGGTTTCTACGATTTGGTTGCAGGTTTATATTTGTTTATTAAATAAATTATAGGTATGCTAACATATGGCGCTTGTTGGAGGCTTTGTTTCTCCAACAAATGTTTAAATTTCTCCAACTTTATTAAATATTTACTGGAACACAGCCGCGCCGTTCCAACTTTTTGATTATTTTTATCGAGGTATATATCTTAATTTGTTTTTTTCTTTGCGAGGAAGCTATGTGCCACATTAATTGGCAGAGTATTTTCCTGATTATGTCCTTTTCATTTGCCATTTATCATCCAATAAAATAATTCATAGAATCTCTAACTATTTTAGCCTCCGTCAGACTACTACACATTAAGTTGTTTTATCTATTTCTAATCTTTATGAGTTAACAAAATGTTCATAAGGCTTTTTTCGTTCTTTTTTTGAAATACATTTCTGTTTTTCAATAAAATTATTTTTTATTTCTCTAAATATTATTAGTGGAGTATTTTCCTTAGAATTATTGACCCCTGCATGACTAATACAAATTCTTTTTAATTAAGTCTGATCATGTTGGCTTTATTCCATAATGTATATATTTTAATAGTCTCGTATTTATACAGTGTCTTAAGCATGTGTGGAATGTGCCAAAAAAAACTATTACTGTCAGGTTATTTCAAGAGCAGTTTTTCATTTTAAAAAATTATAATTATCTTGTGTTTTTTTTAATTTTGTTTTTGTTTTTTACCTTTACACTGGTTATTATTATGGTTTTTGTTGTGTTGCCTGATAGTTGCTTTGATGTAGATACAGTTTATTAGTTACTTCCTGGTCCCTTTAGTATGAAAGCCCGGGCATGTGTTAAAGAAATGAGATGAATACATGTGATAGTAGTAGACTGTAATCCCGAGGCGGTCTAAGTACGTTGAACCTTTATATTCGCGGCACCCTGGCCAAACAGCAGCGATTCGTATATGACGCGAAATATGCCTGAAATACACTGTCCCCTGCCAAGTAACAAAGGAGAACCACCCTAGTTACATATGTATAAACTATAATGTTGTTTATATGTGAACTTGGCCCCCCCTCGGCCCAAAATAAACTAAAAACTCATAAATCCTTTTTAATAAAACAATGTAACAACATTTTTTTTTTCTTCATCGTTGTGATTTTATTTCTTTTTTTACTCTATAATTAATGTTCCTACTCAAGGTAGATTCAGAATCGCTCAAGGTAGATTCAGTAAAAGGTGAGGTCACTGACATTATGTATTCCTTGAATCTTTTACTTGTCACTTTGTACAACCTAGGTACTCGATTATGTTCAGTAATCTAAATTAAAATTAATTAAATATCTATTTTAAAATTACTCATACACAC
>KZ652138.1:67958-79749 GCA_001010745.2 Gerris buenoi
ATATGTATATATAAACTTGATATGAAATATAGGTATCAGTAACCTTTTATTATTGGGCGTAAAGCGCTATCTTTCTTACTTTTCTTTCGGCAAATGAGTTTATTGCATAATGGTAATCAATTGAACTAGCTACATCACTCTCAATAGATAATATTGAAAGGTTTGAGTCTTTCTTGACACATCGAACTTCTTAAACAGTTTTTTATAAACTTCAATATGCTGAAGCTTTTTTCTCATCAACTATAAAAAAAATAATAATAATAATAATGGTAGGGAAAACGAAGTTATATCAGATTGGATAAAATAACTGTAAAATTACAATAAATATAATTAAAAATTATATTTCAACTATTTTTTTTTTTTCCCCCTGAACTTTTTATTATTTTTCCTTTAGTTATCATTTTATTTTTCCACCTCGTTTGCCGCCCCCCCTAGCCCCCCCCTAGATCCGGCACTGCTTCAAGGTAACTGATGAGGGTTTACTTGACTTTGAAATTCGTTAAAATTGGTTAAAAGGTTGGTGACCTGGGTCTCAAGAGCGGATCCGTGCCTTGAAGCACGTCTACACGCTAACATCTGAAATACCTTCAGTTGGCTGGGCCTCCCTACTCAATCTAGTCCTTATAATAACTCGACTATTAACTCTCACCGTCTATTCACCATTTCCTTTACTACCGTTCGTTTAATTTTAGTCGTTTATCAGGTACCACTTGTTGGATTCACTTAATTATAAGTGCAAAGAATGGATTAAGCAGCAATTATAATTACATAACCGCATCAGTGAAAACCTTTAAGCACCCCGCGCCCCGCACACGGTCAATTGTAATGTCAATACACAAAAGTATTGTCAAAACTATTGACCGTGTGCGGAGTTGATATTGATGTAAAAAACAGTATTGATGAAAAATTGTTATTGAATTGCACATTGACAATAGTATTTTCAATAATATTGATCGTGTGCGGCTTTACAATTTTGTTTTACCGGATTAATTTAAGATCATATTAAGCATTATAATTGGAATTAATTTAAGTTCGTGAAACGCGTGAGGCGATAATCGGCGGTTTCTGTGCGATTAAGTTAAAATAATTAAGTGTAACATTTTAATAGTTGCATATTATTTTTCTAAACTTCAAGACCTTTAAATTGATGTATAACATATTATGGCAACTAAAAACTTTATTTTAGTTGCCCGCCATATTGGCCACTATCTTCGAAATATTAAGTGGGAAAACTCCAAAAAGTGTACTGTTGTCTCAAATGGCGAGATGAACCTATGTGCCGAATTTCATGTCCCTAGCTGTAGTAGTTTATGAATTGGGACATCCACAGGAACGAACAGAGGACAGCGGTCAGACAGACAGAGCCGATGTATGTGGTTTCTTTTCGTACTTCGTACAGAAACCTAAAACTGGCCTAAGCAATAAACGTATAAAACACGTCTAAATGCGCCTTTTAATTGGCATCTAAAAAACAAAGTATGGGCTGTATTATTACTCATTTGTTAACCTTTTTATATTCCATAGAAGTCATTAATAAGTTCGATTGGTAGAACTGTAGAACATAAAGCTTAAAGAAAATATGGTCGTTTATATTCACACCATAATAATAATAATTAATATAGAGTAGATACAAACTAATTAAATGATTAATTATTTATTCTGTATAAATAAATAATCTTAGTCGATACGTCTGCAAAAAAAAATCCTAATTTGAAATCCAAGCTAAATTTGAAAATTCTTCAGGAAGAAGAGCGTTGGTGGATGCATCGTAATAAATTAACTAAATGTAGACAGCTAAAATTTACCTGATGTTATGGATAAATTATTTTGATATGTTCTTTAAGAGTACTTTCATTATTAATTGGAGTTACTTATAATTATTGTTTTTACTATTTTCTTTTTATAGTATACCTTAATATACCTGCACACTGATAACATAATATTCTTGGATGACGTAAGACGCGTAGTATTGTAGAAGACTTAGGATTAACCATTGTAAGAAGTAAGTTCTAAGAGCAGGTGGAAATTGAAACCTGAAACATTTTAATCCCGCTCTGAAAAGCCTCTTTCTACGTTAGTCCACTACGTTACTCTTTCTTTATCATTAAAGCATCTTCTGAATAATTTGCTCCTTTTTTTCCGACACAGCACAACCATGACGATCTACTTAAAAAAAAACAGCGTTTTAAACAAAAAATCATTCATTTCGTTGAGCTTCTTCCTTTGTTGAGTGACTGGTGTACAATGTTGAGAAATTTAATGCTGTAACTTTATAGTCTCTCTACTGGCTGCCTTAATTCTAAAGGCGGAGATACACATCCCTGTAGCTTGAACAAAAACATTCCAGCTACTTGCAAGTGTAAGCTACTTGCATGTGGATATGTTAAATGGCATGCCTGTAGCTGGCAAGCAAGCATATAAAAACTTAATAAAAATCCTTGGCATGCCAGTTACTGGTAAATAACCTCTTTTTTGGCATGCAAGCTACTTGGACAATTTGACGGCATGTGTATATCCGCCTTAAAGGACTGAATTAGAATAGTTTCGTCCCAGAATATTTAGTATGTGGTTATGTACAATTTCTATGTGATTTATGGTTAACAGAAATGTATTTTTAGATCGTACTGCAGGTTATGCTTTTTCTTATAAATAGGTGTTTAATATGCTCAATGTGTGTTCAAGTGATAATGGCATAGGTGAGCGAGCCGATGGGTAGTACGTAGTGTGCCGAGGCGGTAGTGTAACACGGGAAGGTCGTAGCTTGAAGTGCCTAGATGATTCAGCACATCTAGAAGGCCGGTAGGGTTCGTTGAACCTAGTATAGTGTAGTGGTTCCAGCAGCCAGCTGTTGTTCGGATCTCCCCTGTTGCACGAGGTTCTCCCCTCTCCTGCTCACGTCTTTTCCTTCCCTTCCGCCTTCCTTCTGCAACCGGCCCGCAAAACAATAGCCTCTCCCTTCTTAAGAAACCATCTTCTTCAAACGAGTTAGCTTGGAAGAATGCTTGCGAAATGTACGAGTACATGCTCTTGTACCTCGGTACCGCCCTGGCTGTTCCACCTGACCGAACACGGCTTGGACTTGGCAAGGGACCGCCTCCTCGTGCTTTATCATTTTAACCACCTCTAAACCCCTGACTCTGATTACACGCCACCGAGTACTTCGACCGTAACCTTCTTATCTCCGTTTTTCCCCCCAACATTTAACATTTAACCCGCGTAGTCTATTAAGGATTTTTTAGTGACCTGTCACGCCGAAAAAATCTATATGAAAATAAATTGACAAGTTCAAAAGCCGTTAATAATAACGACTAATAAAAAGAGCATCTCTTTATAAGATATCTTCCTGACAGATCTAGCCTGAGGTCATGGCTGTGAACCGTTAGCTTTGTTTCATTCTGTTCCGGATTAGAATTCTTACAGTCAGAACGTCACGGTTCAATGTTCACTCGACTGTATCGGAACTGTTGATGCCACGCATGAAATGCCACGCATGACAATACGCGTACACATTGCGATAGGACCTGCTTTCAAGAAAACAATTAAGGGAATACATTGTTAAGATGACAACTTTCTGTCTTTCGTAAAAATTAAATTGCTTCGAGAAATGTCTTCTTTGTATGAAGGCTTTAATTTGTTACAATTAATTTGTTGCCTTTGAATACAAATAACAATTAACGAATGAATTTGTAATAATCTATTATATAATCGATTAGTATCCCGACGACTCACTTCTAAATGATTTATAACGTTAAAAATTGATGTGCCATAAGCTGGGATTGAACCAGTGACCTCCAGCACCTAAGACTCAGACACTACCGCTGAGCTATGCCTGTGTAATGATTCGAAGGGCAAATAACTTTTTATTTAAACAGTAAATATCTTTAAATATTTTAATTTTAATTATAACTGCATAAAACTTACTATTTAAACAGTATATATCTCTTTAAATATCTATTTTAATTATAACTAATTATCTCTCAGCTCTTTTTCTCAAACATATTTATTATTCTGCCCGTTACCATGGGCCTAACTGCTAGTAGAATATATCGTCGGCACCATGCTAAACTCACGAATGTGAAAAATCGATTTTTTTTATTTTTTTATTTGTGCATTCGATGTCATATGATGAGACACACATACTGTCAAAATATGACACCTGTATCTTAATTAGAAATGGCAAAACTAGAATGTCATTTTCACGAATATGCTTAGTTTTTATTGTTTTCCGTGCTAAAGTAACTCATATGATTATTCGTTAGTTTTCTTTACTTTCTGATTTTTTAGGAAGACGTTAAATTGTAAACTAACGAATATGCCACATTGGTTAGTTTACTTTAGTACTTTGAAGTAAAAACTTTTTGGAATTCTGTTGTAAAGTAACGAATGTGCAACAGTAAGTATGCCGGAGTAATTGATGAAAGTGCGATGTAAACTAACGAATATGCCATTCAATGTAATTAGCCTTGTAAAACTTTGTTTTCTACATTGTAAACAAAAGTATGTGGCAGATTCAATAAAATTAACCTTGTAAAATTTTGCTTCCCTAGTTGTAAACTAAAGAATGTGGCAGGTTCGATAAAATTAACCTTTTAAAATTTTGCTTCCCTAGTTGTAAACTAACGAATGTGGCAGATTCGTTNGGGGGATATAAGTAGGAGGGATAGAATCTAGATATTCTCGCATAGTAAAATAATTTGTATGATTTCCTGGTAGTTTATAAACTTATCAAATTTAAAAACACTCCGTAGCGAAGCATGGGTATCTAGCTAGTGTGTTATATAAGAATAAAATAGATTTTTAACTGGCATGATTTTATTCAAGCTACAGGCATGTGTGTCTCCGCCTTTATGCTGAAGGCATTTGAAATACAATTTTTCAATCATGATATCTTAAAGAAATAAGCATGTCATGTCGGTAAGAAATAAGCCGCTTGAGAAACACTAAAAAAATAATAAATATCTGCATTTAGTTTACGGCCCATACTTTGATAGCATGAAGGTCGAGGGCAATAATTTTAAAATATATTAATTTATGATTTTTTAAAGTAAAATGTAAAATAATTATAAAATCGAAAGATCATTTTTGTCTATAAATATTGATAAATTATAGATAGAGTTTAAATGACTAAGAAATATTAATACAATAGAATCTTTACTATAGTCAACTCCCAATGTGTAAATTACCTTTGTATGAAAAATAAAAGTCGATAACACTATAAATAAATAGTAGTTTATTGAAATAATAAAATAAAAATACATTTATAATTCAAATGAATTTTCTACAGATTATTATAGTCCTCGGGTCCCGGCTTTAAATTTTTTGTAATAAAAATACTAAAATACTTCTCTGAAACTCCATGAGTTCATTTTGGCTTAATCTAAAACTTTTTTATCTTTAAAAAATTTGAGAATGGGGGCGTTTTTGATGTGGCATGCGTCAAACATGTCAATTTAACGATGTGTAGGAAATTTACGAATTAATTACAAGATTTTAATTATGTTAAAATTGGGAAATATATTGACCTACAGAAATATTGGGGCGAGACCTACACACTTGGTTTAGGTCAGAGCAAAAGACCCTTGATTTTTGTTAACCAATATAATTATAAAATGTTACAATTTTTTATCTAGCAAATGTACAAAAATCAGACGGTTATTTATTAATTACATAACATAATTAATTTGACAAGTTGAGTGAACTTGAATTAAGCGTAGGTCTCGCTAATGCTCCAATATTTTTGTAAAAAAAAAAAAGTAAAAAAATAATAATAATCCTTGAAATATAAGTCACCTTCCTTATATCAAATTAGTAACTTTAGATAAATGGTTAACCAATCGGGCATTTTGATTTAAGATGGTGGCCATGCATACATAAAAGTCAACGTATTTGTGCATGTTTCTTTATACAAATCTACAGTTTTAATTCTATCTCGATGAAAATTTGCACACTTGACCTTCAAAGCTAGGGGAAAGAAAATCATGTCTACATGAATATTCAAAATGTCAATTTTGGTACACAGGTGTACGGGGTACAAATGTCAAAGAATGAATGTAATGAATACCCTTCATGATGCATATCGTTGAAAAGCTCTTTAAGAGGACAGTAATTGTTGTTATGTACAGTTTTATCATATTTTCACTTCGGAGTGGGGTAAAATTGAAAAATATAGCTATATCACATATAAAAATAAGTGTATGAGGGTATGTCTTTTATCCTAATTTGATTTTTATTTACACACTTTTTCTTCAAAAAAAGGTCAAAGTCACTGCCTACATGAGATTACGAAATTAAAATTTTGGTACACAGGGGTACGGGGTACAAGTAATGAATACTCTTCATCTTNATCAGACGGTTATTTATTAATTACATAACATAATTAATTTGACAAGTTGAGTGAACTTGAATTAAGCGTAGGTCTCGCTAATGCTCCAATATTTTTGTAAAAAAAAAAAAGTAAAAAAATAATAATAATACAAAAAAATAAAAAGTAAAAAAGAAAGAGTTTCGTAGAAAGAAGTAGAAAGAAGAGTTGTATTCGTAAATTTCCTATACATCGTTAAAATGACAGGTTTGACCCATTGGACATAAACAACTCCTCATTTCTCAAAATTTTCAAAGATAAAAAAGTTTGGTAAGCCAAAATGAATGCACTCACGAAGTTTCAGAAACGTATTTATAATTTCACAATTTGGCCAGGACCGAGAGCTATTAATCTGTTAAAAATAATAAAACAATATGCAACCATTAAACATATTATGCAGAACAAAAAAAGGTATCAAAATATAATTTTATAATTGGCTGATTCAATTTCAAATGTTATTGTAGTTCACTCATTTCGTAGGATTTGCTTGCCGTTCTAAATGCTTCATAAATGAATGTAACTGTCACAGTTTTTAATTTTTTTTTAATTTTATTTTTTTTGTTAAAATAACACAGCAACAGCACGACGTAATAGTTAGTATATTGCCATTGAAAGATATCCAGCATTTATAATTAATATATTAGGAGTGCAACATACAATGAATATTTATACCTAGGTAAAAATATAAGTAGATCACTAATCCTTAAATTTAAATATAATCCTTAAATTACATATCAAAATTGCCGCTTTATTATCACTAAATACAAACATAAAGATGCACTGTTATTGGTTAGATTGCTGTTATGTGAAAAAAAAAAAAACATATAGAAATTTGGCATTAGATAATACATTTTATTTTTATATTGCAGACTTCAATAAAATACTAAAAAAAAAAAACTATACAACACAGATATCTTTCTTCTCCGGTGCATAATGCCGAAGCAGTGTAATCTAAAAATGATAACAACTTTTGTCTACATAATAGAAGCACTGTTTGAACATTACTTGACATATTTGCAGTAATATTTTTTACAGTATTGAATATGCATCCGTATCAATCAAACTGGTAAGTTCATTGTGTATAAAACGGGGTTAATGCTCTTATTAAAGATAAAGCCAAGTTTTATTTGATTATTAACAACTTTAGTGCATGCAGCTGCATTTAACAGCAGGAAACCACAACTGGTTCAGACGAATTTAAATCATTTGTAGGGATTTTAATGGTGGTTTGCCGGGGGCTTTTATAACCGAAGACGCAAACACTTGGTCCATTGAACAAACCCTCCATGGAAGACTAAGGTCTTCACATTGCTGTAACGTTATAGTCGGTACAACATGTCTCACATTCTTTTCTTTTTTTGCATTCGAGCATACCGAAAGTAACGGAAGCTATGTGATCTTTCAGATGAGAGAACATTTTGTATGACTTCGATTTTAAAAATTCCAAGAATGAAATCTTTTTTAGACAACAATGATCATTTTTGGTTCCGGGTCTGTCTGATCGACTGTTACTCATTTTTTGTCAGCCAATATACCTTAAAACTCTACATGTCTGAAAAGAATAAATTTTAATACTTACGGGCGCTACAGCCCGTTGAGGCTCTGGCCTGCTCAACAATAAGCTTCTAGTCATCATATTTTAATACAATTTTTTAATGATAGTTCATAATTAGCCTATTTTTGGTTCCATATAAGTTTCAACCTTATGCCCTTTTTTTGTTTCTCTTCCAAATGCATTGTTTCTCTTTATTTACACCTTTATCTTCAAAAGTACTCAATTGATTTTTTTTTTTTTTTTTTTTTAAATTTGGGTGGTTTATCGAAAGTAGCCCTCAAATAGCCCCTGATTACTTTCAACAATCTGCGCTCTTTACATTTTCAGAATTGTTTGACCATGCTGGGTTGACATGGAGCGGTGGCCCGCACAGGGTTTCAACCCAGTCCTGGCGGTCACCCATCCAACTTACTGATTACTCCCAATGCGGCTTAAAACCAGATTGATTGAGAGCGAACCGTTCTTCCGTACGACCTACCTTTGCGTCCTTCTTTTAACCCTGGGCAACGCGCGGTCGTGTAAGACCTAAATTTGAGATAAAACTCTGATATTTATAGATAGAGATGGGAGCGATTGGAAGATAGGGATTTTCCAAGCAACTGAGACTAAACAACGGTATGTTATAATAAAAAATAAATAAAAAAAAGTTCAGTCGTGCACCATGACTTAATGAGCGAATTTTCAAAGAAATCTGTCTATTGAAAAAAAATTGGTACACACGGGTACGGGGTACAAAAGTCAAAATAGTACTTACCCTTCAAGATGCACATCGTTGTAAAGCTCTTTAAGAGTACAGTAATTGTTGTTATGTACAATTTTATCATATTTTCATTTAAAAGGGGTGTAAAATGGAAAAAACATGTTTTTATGCTATTTTTGACTCTAAATGGTCAAAATTTTACTCCTGAATGAAGTCAAAAAATTCTGGCCAACGAACTCATCCTTTCTTTTGATATTATTGACAGTTTAAAATTTGTTTGGATTTTCTAAGTGCATCCTAGGGTGAGATATCGTCTGGAGTGACACATATATACATACATACATACATTCATGCATAAAAAAAAGTTTAAAATTTTAAGAATCGATTCAGAATGGTCTGAAACGGATTTCGATGAAAAAAAAATTCAAAAATTTTCATTAATAAAATTTTGAAGCCATTGCAATAGCTTAATTTTCTTCGAAAATTCGCTAATAAAATCAATTTAAATACATGGCTTATAATATTTTGCCAAAAAATTATTTCAAGTTTAGATATATTTATTTTACTCGTTGCGTGGATAAAAAACAGATCAAGTCCTATGGGGGTGATTACCTCCGAGGGTCAATGGTGTTTTCAGTCAGAGTCGAAGTGCATCATGCAACTAATAAACAAATATCGGACATTGAGAATTGACGGTTTAAGATTGACATTAGAATTACCATTTAAATAACTTTTGACGTTATATTCTCTGGATGATCAATATTTATTAGGCTCTTTGTTCAATTTGGCTGATGAAGAATTATTAAAATGTTTGAATCATTGTTAAAGGTATAAAGATTTAGAATTTAGGTTAAATAAAATCAAAATTTAAATCAAATTATAATTATTATTAACAACGGGAGACTAATAGACTCCATCGCCTGGATTCGAACCACGGGTTTCCTATATTTCCAGTATAGACGCTCTAACCAACTAAGCTACACTGAAGAATAATTTTCTCAGTCGATAACTATACCTAGTCCCGAATAAAGCTTTCATATTTTTCCACAAGTCTAGGAGTGAAAATTTACGACAATAGAACTAGACCGAGAAAAAACGCTTATAATTATAAAAGTACCCGATTAGTACCTGTACCTAGTACAATCACTGAGAAACTAACCAACTAAGCTACACTGTGGTTAGAGCGTCTATACTGAAAATATTGGAGGCCCGTGGTTCGAATCCCGGAGCTGGAGTCTATTTTCTCTGTCTCTCTCCCGTTGTTAATAATAATTATAATTTGAACTAAATATTTAAACGTAGTATGACTTAGTATGAACGTAGTATGAATACTACTAACAACTTAAAAATTTGAAAATAAAATCTAAATGATTTAGTGCAGTGGCAGAGTCAAAAAATGTGGTTTTGTTTAGAAATTGGATGTGATATTTTTAGGTTCTTATAAAAAGGTTAAAGGCGTGAAATCTATTTAGGTTTAATTTAACTAAGAGGGTTAATTTAGGAAGCCACCTTGTTTCCAAGTCTTATTTTACGTAATTAACTTACCTGGCTAGCAACCACCTCAGTGTTGTTCTTGTTCCATTACACTTTAATAAGCGAAAAGTTAGGCAGCGCCTTCTTTTACCACTTGGTACCTCTTTATTTAGTTTAGAATAAATGTTAATTCTAGAATTAAGAAATAAAATATTATCGTGGTAACAATGTCTGACATGAGACTTAATAACAGTGAAAGTTTTTCTTGACAGAAACTATCAAAGTATATCGTGCCTCTGTTAAATAAAAATCTTGGAGCAATATGATAGAATTTGTTTTTATAAAGTTGCGGGTATACCAGGGTGGTAAGGGTTGAATTAAGGGCAGTTTGCCGGTGTTTTTGAACCCGGAAGGGCGTGATATCTCGACCTAACCATCTCGGGCCCCTGGCCCTCCCCTCTGCGTGACTTTACTTACTCTAGAGAATGAAATCTGCCCTTTACTTCTCTCTCCCTTCCTCATTTTAATCTTTTTTTTTTCGATTTATTACCCTTTTTATCTAACAAAGTTCGTCAAACTTTGTCCACTTATCGCTTCACTATTAACCTACCCTAAATTATATAAAATTAGGCTTTGTTTTTTTCGCATAAATTTAAAATTGATTAAACTTCTACCACTATTATACCACTCTAATAACCTGGGCGTAAAGAATTCTTACAGAAAAGTGTCTCATTAATTAGCAGATTTTCTATTCTATAATTTGTAAGAGTATTTGGAACTGCTAGTTAATCAAAATGCAATACTAATGAAATGACATCAAACGTGTAAAGAGTTGGAAGACCTGGAACACATTATTATGAAGTGCAAATATTTGAAGACAATAGAAAACTACTTTTCGACAACATACCAAAAAGCATAGCAGCAGATAGATAGCATAGCATAGAGACCCGTAGACTACAAATCTCTCGTCAAGAGCAACCATTTTAGAGTATTCAAAGAATTATCTGCATTTTTGAAGAAAGTAAAAATTAAAATTCAATATTGTCAACACTTAAGACATTTATGGTTGTATGGTGTATAGCCAATACCAAATATGGGGGAAAAATGATCTGATTATTATGACAATATTTACATGTAAAGTGGTAGGTAATTTGTAAACAAAAACTTGATTGTACAATATCTAGCCTTGCACTTAAGTTATATCTAGTCGTGTATAATCGTCACACACTGTTTTTAAAAGAGCCACTTTAGCGTGTAGTATAAAAAAGTTCTTATTCTTAAAAAAATGTATTCTTTAATTAAGTTGCTAAAAAATGTTTTTAATCAGATTTTCTTTTGGTTTTACAGTAGGAAATAAATATCCCAAAGCCCTGTAAACAATTTACCAGTTTATTTTTCTTATATAGAATAAACTTAGAGAAAATAGGAACTTACAGAATAAAAGCATTTCATAAGGTGTAGCTGATCAGATCATCATCATCTGTGCGGTGGCACTTCACTTGAATTGTTAAATGATAAGCAATTAGAGATATTATTTCATTCATTTATAGTTTAACTTAATTATTTTTAAGTTATATAACCAATGAAGAATGCAAAATTTAAAAAGCATATATATATATATATATATATATATATATTCAACATACGTGTGTACATATGCATGATCATTTATACAAATATACAGTTTTAGTCCGATCTCGAT
>KZ652138.1:88114-99898 GCA_001010745.2 Gerris buenoi
AAAAAAAAAAAAAAAAAAAAAAAAAAAAAAAAAAAAAAAAAAAAAAAAAAAAAAAAAAAAAAAAAAAAAAAAAAAAAAATACTACTTAATTTAAACAGAGGTTAGAAATTTACTTTGACATAACCTTATAGAAATAATTAAACCAACAATATATTAATTCAAATTGTTATACATATTAAAATTGGAAATTTCCTTTTCAAAAAGAGTGTAAAGATAGCAAGAGGATCAATGCATAAAAATTCTAAAGGGTTGAAAAAAAGGGAAAGTAGAAGCTCCTAGTCTTTGACTCTTCTTCACGACCCTTCGTAAGACCTATAAGAAGAGACTTATAAATGATTCAGGTCGGACTCAGATTTAGCCGTCTAAAGTCCAGATTAAATCTGAATGTGACTGCATACATATTCAGGGCAGTGAGAGTGAAAAGCAGGGTTTTCTTGGCCGAGTTTAGGACTGGGTGGATGTCTAAAGGCAGAGGTTAAGGGCCTTGGCAGTGCGTTGCTCCCGGAACTGATCGATCAGACCCGTCCCCTCCTTCAGGGCTAAAGTCCCTTCCTACTTCCTACAGAAGGGACAATAACCCTTGCTCTACTTTATGACAACACCCCTTGGTGTCTCCTCGTCTACCTTTCTAACCAAGGGCCCTCTTGACAACGTGAAACGTGACGCAACTTAATACCTTTACTCCTTGTCAACTAAGCTGTATACCTCTAACCACCTCTAACAACCTCTAACCACCTCTAACCACCACTAACCACCTCTAACCACCACTAACCACCTCTAACCACCACTAACCACCTATAACCACCACTAACCACCTCTAACCACCTCTTATACCCTTGTTCCTTGTCAACTTAACTGTATAATACCTCTAACCACCACTAACCACCTCTTATACCCTTGTTCCTTGTCAACCTAACTGAACACCTCTAACCACCACTAACTACCTCTAACCACCTCTAACCACCTCTAACCACCACTAACCACCTCTAACCACCACTAACCACCTATACCTACCACTAACCACCTTTAACCACCTCTAAACACCATTAACAACCTCTACCCACCACTAACCACCTTTAACCACCTCTAACCACCACTCTCTAGCCACCTCTAACCACCACTAACAAAACTCTACAGTGTCGACTATTCAAACATCTCGTACCTTAAATCAAATAACTAATTACTCAGAAAAACTTTCTCACAATCGAGTTCTTAATTACTTAGCCCGTGTTTTCCATATATTAGTTTTTGTATGCCCATTTAATTATTATTGGACATTTCATCAAAATGTATCATAAAAATAACTTCTACTGGGCGGGGAATCGAACCCAGGATATCTCCGTCCGCGTTTTAAGCTATATTCTCAGGAACTAGATTTTCCCTGGTAAAAGGGCTTATATCGTTAGATTCGTATTTAAATGGACTACATTTTAGACTTTTTTTAAAAAATATAATCGTCATAATCATTTCTCGAGTGTTTTTGTTGGGATTATCCAATCTAACACCTGCAATAAATAAATTAAAAAACAAAAACCCAAAAATAAATTAATCACAGGTTACTGAATTAAATTTTTTGTTAACCAAAACTTTTGAATGATATTAAATTTTTGGTACAAACACCCTAGCAGACGCGGTCACCACCGGAAATAGAACTTCATTGTAATTGTAACCTCGAAAGCCTGCGAACATTGATATTAAATTTGTTATAGTCTCGGTAAGTATGATATCATTCAAAAATTTCAAGGTGTCAACATAAACCGGATTTTTTAAAATATTTTATTCGTAAATCTTATTTTTAATAATAAAAAAGTTATATAGCATAACTTTGTTTTACGAAATTTGTGTTATTTCTTCAATAAGTTTTATTTTCAATTTTAATCCCACCATTAAACTAGCATTTACATAGAATTTCACTGCCTAGTAATTTTATTTAAAAACATTTAAAGGGCTTCCTAGGCTATGAGTACAATGTGAATTATATTGTATACCTACTAATAAATTATATGGAGGATTTTTTCCCCCAATAAATTACAATTTAAAAGAACTAATGTTCCTTCAATGACAGTATTAATGTTTTTATAAATAGGTACATTTATCTCATCATTTATATCATTTCGAAAAAATACTTTTTTATAACATGTTTGCAAATGTTTTATATATTTATAATTTGAAAACTGTCCGTCTGCGCTATATTTCCCTGTCGGTCTGTCTTATGAAATTAACGCATACTTATTTATTATTTTGATATACTTACTTATTTATTTTGATGATTTTTTGTTTTTTTAAATTTTGTTTTCAATTTTCAGATAAATCAGATTTATTTTCATCAATATCTCAGAAAATATATTATTACTGGAATAACTATTTAGGTAATTTAGTTTGGCGGAAGTAAATCTTTTATTCGATTTTTGTTTGTTTTGTAGATGGCGAATTCTTGGCTCCTAAAAACAACAGACTAACCTTCACTACTGGTTTACAGACAAGGTTTTGCCTAACCCCAACGCCGTGTTCACTATCTCGTAGCTTTTCAAATAAAAACTTACTTTCTAAGAAATGGATTAATGTAAATAATCATAAAAATAATAAATATTTAAAAAAATATTATAATAGGAAAAATCTTACCTCTCATAGTGATAATAAATTCAAATCATACATCTTATTTAATTACATTATAATTAAACATATTTATAGTGTTTAACAGATGGATTATTGATTGTTTACATTTCGTTTTCAATTTTCAGTTAAATAAGATTTATTTTCATCAATATCTCAGAAAATATTTTTACCGGAAACATTTGTTTGGGGTAAATGGTTAAATATTTATTTAAATGGACTAAAAATTAGATTCTTTTTAGATCTGAACCGTTGGAATAGTTTCTGATAATTTTGTTTAGGTTTTTTGAGGAGCAGTGCCCCTAAATTTAGGGCTATAATTAATCTCTCTATGTTGTTTAGGGTAGGATTTTCCTTAAAATCCTAATTTAATAAAAAAAAAAAGTTCCTTCACGTTCGTCACAGACTAGACTTCTGATGAGAGAAAGACATTTAAACTTTATGGGATCAGACGATATAAAACGTGTAGATCCATTAAAATCTAAGAAAATGATCCACCATCGCAATACATTTTCTGTATGTTATACTACTTATGTATATATAAGAAAAACAAAGAAAAAAAAACAAAAAAAAAAAAAAACACCAATTTATTATTTAATTATTTTGCCATTCAGCCGGTCAAATAGAATTTTTTGATGTGTAAAATTCTTTGATGTGTTTTTGAATTTTGAATGGAACTATCTTTGAAAAAGATAGATTATATAAATAGATTATAAATTTATAAATAGATTATAAATAAAAATATAGATATAATAATTACAAGATAAAAAGAACTTTTTATATACTGCGTTTTTAATTCAATTAATTCATTTTTTATTTACTTGGTTTACTTATTATTTTTTGCTGTCATTCAATGTATACCTCTCAAAAAAAATCTTAAATTTGAAATCTGTCAAAATGAAGGATTGTAAATATTGGGGATACGACAAAACAAATAAAATAACACGCGGATTTTTTCCGAACTAACTTTCCATGCAGCAAATTTGCTGAAAACGAATTAAATTCTGCTGAAAAATTACTAAAAGCATTAAAATAATGCATTGTCATCGTGTTCTGAAAGTTTCAAATGTCTAGCTACTCGGGATGTTAGTTAAAATTCGATTGCAAGATTTGTACCGGACATACCAACAAACATACAAACAAGAAACCAAGTTAATAATAACGTAGTAAAAATAGATTATACGAAGGTAAAAATATACAAATAAGCGTGAGATCAATTTGTACAATTTTAATCTTAAACTTTATCACACATTATTTTACCTGACGAACTTCTTACATATTAAATAAACATGAAGTTAATGATGACTCGAAGTTATAAACATTATAATAATAAAATAAATTGTATATAAGATAGGATATGAACTAGAATATTAATAGTTACTTCATAAAATATTCTAATATATTGAAAAGCAGACCCCGTCATTTTAGGTATCTAAGAAATGAGGAATGTAATAAAATATAATAAAATACCTCCTACTCTAGAAATTCAGAAGAGTTTATCACATATTTTATAAAACCTTTTTTATATTAGTCCATGTTAATTTTATTTGTATGACCTATTATTATTAAAACATTATTTTAATTACTTATTTGTCCCACTGTGTCTTTTAATGTTAAATTTAGATTTAGTTTTCCATTGTTAATATTTAGTCGTTAAGGTGCACACTACTGTAGATTGTGTGTATTGGAGGGTGTGGGACGTGAGTGAGGGGTTTGTAAAGGTTGACAGTGACTGCACATGTGTGTGTAATGTATGCGCAACTGATTGAGGATATTGTGCAACTGCACCTTGGACCTTGGACCCCAGTCTGACTTGTTCCACGTTTATCTTGACTTCCAAACATTCTCTCGTTTCCTCTAAATAACACTCAAATCTTCTCAATATTACCTTATATTATCATAATGACCTTAGCTGAACAAACAAATAAATATTTTAACCATTTAAATATCCTTAAATATAATAATAACTAGCTGGAATAACCGTGCTTCTGCTTTACAGTGTTATTTTAATTTTATAAGTTTATAAACTACCATCAAAAAACATTTAAATTATTTTATCTCCCACCACTTGTAAACATTCCTATCCTGAGGGGCCGGTAAAGTTTAACTTTACAGCCCTGGGGCCGGTAAAGTTCCACTTTACAGCCCTGGGGCCTGTAAAAATGCATGCTTTATCTTTACAGGGCTGCTAGTTCGAGAAGCGGCCGCTTCCTGGCCGTGGCGTGCAGGAAGTGCTAGTCAGCGTCAGGCTGTTCAATTTGTAAAAATCAATATTTTTATAACTGCGGTTTGTTTTGGTACTGATGTAACCTTTATATGCATTTTTTTTATTGTTTTTAAGATTACGGCAAAATAGTTTACAT
This sequence comes from Gerris buenoi, assembly GCA_001010745.2. Classification (NCBI taxonomy): domain Eukaryota; kingdom Metazoa; phylum Arthropoda; class Insecta; order Hemiptera; family Gerridae; genus Gerris; species Gerris buenoi. Next base: position 93,091 of record KZ652138.1, read on the forward strand.
GTTTAGTAATTTGTTTACATGTGGTGGGCGATAAAATAGTGTACGCACCACGAGCAGTTAGCGACATGACAGGCCTCGGGTGTTAAACTTACTCGTGCTTTCACACTTCGCCCTCGGCCTGTAATATCGCCCTTACTGCTCTAGGTACGTAAATAGCTATTAATATGCGGGAATATCTAGCTTCTATCCTATCATTTCTATACCCCCTCCTCTGTGATATGATAATTCGCAAATATCCCAAATTCACCCTCCTCCTAAATTAAAATATGACAAAACTGTACATAATGAAAATTATGTGTTCTTTGAGACCTTTTCAACGATATAGTACATCAGAGTATAGTATCTTTACATAGATATTTGTAGTACGAAGGGTATATATACATTACTTGTACCCCATACCCCTGTTTACAAAAATTTATAATTTGAAAATTAATGTTGACACTGATTTTTCCCTTTCTTTGAAGGTCAAGTGTGCACATTTTTATCGAGATCGGACTAAAACTGTAGATTTGTATAAAGAACATACACACTTACACACACACACACATACGTTGAATTTTTACGTTGCCATTTTGTTATATGTATATATATAGATAACAAAACTTAAAAGTAAAATTAAGTATTAGAATTTAAATAAGTTATTATATCTCTTTGAATTTTGCCCTTTGAATACTATCTAATTTGTTTTGTATTATTTGCACATTTATTTAAATTTATAATAATTATTTTATGTTTCAGGTAAGCTGATTTTAGAATATTTCTTTATAATAAATTCTAAAATAGAATTGTCTGGCTAACGCAACGTGAGTATATGAGATTGGTAATTTATATTATTAAATTAAGTCAGTGCATGCTAAAGAAATTAGAGCTGTAAAATGTTACTTGGCAGTGTTCGTGAAATGTTACTTTACAAGCAATTAACCTCTGCTGCAAGCTTTCTCAAAACAATCCCAACTTACTTCAGGAATTTTTATTTTTATTTTGATATTCTACAATAATTTGAAATTGACCAAAGCTCAAGTATAATAATTCCTTCTACGCATTTATTTAAATTGAACATTTTATTTTTTTAATACTATCTGTACCTACTGGTTATTCGCAAAAATGTATTTATTTTTGAAAAATAGGTAATAAAAGACGTCTCTTTACAAATAGCAAAATAGTTAAAATGTTACATTTAAAAAGTGAGATCCGATTCTTTATTACTAATGAAGTGACAACACATCTATTCATGAATTTATTTATAATTTTTTTTTCATTGGCAAAAGTTAAAGAAGTGAGGGTGCCTTCAGCCATTTAAATGGTGAATTTAGAAGATTATTATTATTATTTGTTTATCAATGTGAGCTTTTGTATAATATGATATTTTATGCAGAAAATTTTAAGTTTATATAAATGATGAGTTATTGGTAAATAAAAAAAACCCATCTCTTGTATGAAATTTAGCAGCTTCTTCGTGCAATTTCTCCATTTAGTATAATGATTCCCTTATACTGACGAATTGATTTGATACCACATACAATCGAGTAGTAGGGAGTCATAAAATAAAATTTAAAAAGTTTAGGTCAGCTATCTATAAAGAGCAAGTTTGTAGTTGACTTGGCCTAAGTTTATTCTTCGTCGTAGATCTAAAAAAGTTCCTTTTCATTTATTGTCATGAACTTTCATTCAGTAAATGAATTTTAAAGTTTTCTAGAAAGTCTAATTTTCTATGTTTATAATTATTGACATCGAATGTATGATCGATTTATAGGACGGTACGCAAAACTGGATACTTTTACATGTTCATGATGTCTGTTTTTCGATATTTTTTGTCATAATTTTTAAATAAATTGTATAATTCATGATTTATATATATTACTTTATGTATAAATATGTCGTTAAGATAATCTACTCTATGCTAACACAGTCTGTCCCAAACGAGAGTTAGTGCGTTGACAGCGCGGGAAAAACTAGCAAATGAGATGGGGGAGCCAATGAGGGCTCGAGATTTTCCCGGACAAAAGGTCGGGCCAACTAGGGAAAGATAAATGTCTCTAGTGGAGGGGAGAGGCTCCCTAACCCCAGTCCTTGTGATTTTCCGCACTGTAAACGCACTAACTCTCGTTTGAGACAGACTGTCAAACTGAAGATTTTATAAATGTCGAAACATATTTTGTTCTTATAATATATATAAAATTGTGGTGACAATATTGTTGTGTTTATTATTATTAACCTCTCTAGTCATAATATTATGAAGTGGTACCACAAAATATCAGTCAAAATAATAAATTATTTGTTAATGTTAACTTTAAAGGCTAGTTTATAATAACATAAGTATAAGCGCCTTAAGTATTCTTGTTAGACTATTAGTGGAAGACATGAAAGTACTACGGGTCTAGTCTATATAGAAATGTTGAAGGGGCTGGCTAGTTGGAATGCTAAGGCCAGTGGCCCCCGTCAGGTTTGTGTCCTAGTTTCTCACTAGGGAGGGTAATGACCGGCCTCCACCTCGACTACCCGCCCCTCATCTAGTGCACTCACTCGCTCATGTCTCCTATCCTCGCGCGCTATTTACCTCACTCTTTTTATTCTTTATACACAACTCTCTTATTCCTTTTATATTATATCTACCGCACTTGTTTTCTCTTATATGCACATATATATCTCACTCATTCTACTTCATTGCAACTTCCACTCATTCTGCTTCAGTTTAAAAAACATTTTATTCAGTACACAACACTCACGCACTCGTTTGTTTCTATACGACTAAATTATATATACTTACGCAGAAATACGATTCAACCAAAAGAAATAGCTTCTGGCATTATTTGTCAAAACAAATTTTTACATTCAACTCTCAAATAAATTCTTGAATCCGATTAGAACAAAGTGGAAACAATTTTTTTTTTCTCTGAAAATACTTTTTATTATATGAAACAAAAAATAAATATTAATATAAATATTCGAATAAAAATTTATTAATCCAGAACCTGTATCATTCTATTTAAATAAATAAGAGGACTATAAAAACAAAATTTACATTATGTTTATAAAATGTTAAACAATATAATCAAAATTTGACATATTTTTTTATCTTACTATAACAAATTATATAAAAATATTCTAGAGGCTGACTTTACTTTCTATTTCTGTCAATCTTTTAGATATAAATACCTTCATGCATAAGCATAAAGCAATTTATTTTTCTCTTCTTTCCTTGTTGTAAGAAACCAGTTTCAATACTTATAACTAACAGATTTAATTTATTTTTAACGTTTTGGTCCAAACATCACACTTTGCCCAAACATCATTTATTATCTTGACCTGAAATGATCAGTTCTTGCTCGATTCTTTGTACTCCCTACTTAAATGTAAGTGCATTGGAGAATGAAGGATTTTTACTTTCTCATATAAAGAGAAGTATTGTGATGGCAAAAAAAAAAATGAAATTTTAATGGATTTACACGTTTTGAGGTCCCCTGAGTCAAAAAAATTGTTTCTAAAAAATGTCTATCTATCATCTGGTCAGACCCCTGGAACCTAAACCCCGAGGCAAAATCGAGAAATGAATTTTTGCTACAAAATTTTAAGTGATTAATCGATGAAGACAGTTTTTCATTGGTTTAGCACCATGACGCTGCTCACTGAAAAATAATAGAATATTAGTAGAAGGCATGTCATAATTAATGAAAAAGAAATGAATGCACGACGTGGTACTAAAATCGTTAGTTTTACGAAAAAAACAAATTTCTCATAAAATAATATCAAGTTATAATCCTAACTTATTATTTGATAAGAGCGTTTGTTACTTAATTAATTACTTACGCACTGACGCTAACTGGTGGTGAAAGAATGTTGTCAAATCAATCAAAACCTTCCATGTTATTCTGCCTGTCGCAGGTGTGCGTCACTTCCGAATACCTAAATGTCTCATAACTTCCTTCAGTCAAACGATCCTCCAAAATTTGATCTCATTTTTTCCGAAGAACGTGAGAACTTTCTTACTTAATTTAAAACTGCCGACAATTCATCACACGGGCATTTAAATAATAAAAGTGAATGACAGACAAATATGTACAAATGCAACCAAACATTGTGTTGAACCCTATAACGAAGAAAATAAGCTTTTGGTCATTTCCTCTTACTTTTTAATAAGATTGGTTCAGGACCGCCTGAACTCCTTTTATAGTTAATGCTTATCAAATAATATATAATATGTAAATATTTAATTATAATAAGTAATAAATGAAACAATGTAACTATTAAATATAGTTATATTCCTTGACCTGCAACGTATCGAGCCCTAAAATCCAGGATTTCCTCCCCAGGATTTTCCAGGATTTCCACCCCAGAATTTTCCAGGATTTCCTCCTCAGAATTTTCCAGGATTTCCTCCCCAGAATTTTCCAGGATTTCCTCCCCAGAATTTCCTCCCCAGAATTTTCTAGGATTTCCTCCCCAGAATTTTCCAGGATTTCCTCCCCAGAATTTCCTCCCCAGAATTTTCTAGGATTTCCTCCCCAGAATTTTCCAGGATTTCCTCCCCAGAATTTTCCAGGATTTCCTCCCCAGGATTTTCTTCCCAGGACTTCGTTTACATCAAGAGAAGCACAGGGACTGAATGAAAGTTTGATTTCAGAGTTTACATGTTTGCACATCTTATCCATGTTCAACCAGCTTTTCTTTATTTTTTATTTTCGCTATTAATCCTCCAATTAATCTTTAAAAATTATATTAAATAAAAATTATACTATATTAGCAGACATTTATAACTTTAATGAAAAAGCTAACAAATAATATATCCAGTGTAATCTAGATCACAATGAATTTACTATTTTTAAATTATTTAATTTTCTAATACTTATTTGACTGTTTTCTCATTTCTTTTAATGGGTTAGATATCCACGAAATACAATAAATATAATCTAAATACATATATTTATTGGAGAAAGACGCAGAAAAAAATTAATTGTTTAGCCATTATTTTATCTTTATAACAAATAATATAGTTGAAAGGTTTTTATTTAATTTGCGTGAGGAGTGTTGTGTGTTTTTCTGTGTTGGAATTAAAATGATTGAGATAAGGTACAATCTGGGTCACAGATGCCATGTTTTGTTTTAATCAGTAATCACTTTGTTGTTTCTTTTCTTAGGAAAAAATCGTTTAAATGCAGATTATTAAAAACAAAATATAAATAAAATTTTACGTAATTATATTTGTGTATAGAAAAAAAATACGTGTGGTGTCGCGGGACAACCTGTAGGAACGAAGTTCCTTACATTTTTCATTAAATATAAATGATAAAATCACACTGCTAAGTACGTATACGTTGCTAACTACTTGTACATGGCGCAGTTTGAAAAGTGGAAAAATTAAAAAGTTGTTAGGTCCACTTTAACAAATTTAGCGATCTTTATCACTTCATAACAGTGTCGGTGTTAGTTTTACTAAAAACAATTATTTAAAAAGTTGTTTGTCTCATTAAATAGATGAACTCAGAATTTTTTCCTGGATTAAGTACGCAGTATATTGAAATAAGCGTCAGCACAAATTAATTTTACTTTTAACAAAAACCGTGATTATATTTTCTATATTTACAAAACGAAGTGACATTTTGACATGTAATAAAAATAAACAAAACAAGTCAAGGAACAGGCTTCCTTAATATTGTCGATAATATTTTTTCCCATCCTAAAATTATTGAAGCTAACGTTTACGCGAGCGATGCGAGTGAACACTTGGGTGGACAAATTTAGCGATCTTTATCTCTCTCTTTTTACTCAAGTTATCGTCATCAGTAGATTTCGTGACGGTGATTTTGCGTGAAGGTTATTTTGGTCGTTTTTTTTTTCGGATTCACTCCCGGGCTCCAGAACGTGCCATAAGGAACTTCGTTCCAAAAACAACCAAATAATGAATAGCTTTGAATGGTAGGTCATAACTAGCTCATTGTTGGTCACATATAAGTTCTGTCCTTCTCCGCTCATTTGTTTCTCTTCCACATGCACACAAAATGTTTTACCCCTATAGCTTTAAAAGTTCTTATCTGTAATTTGTGAAATTTAGATGGTTGGTAAAAAGTGGACTGCAGATAACACCAAATTATTTTCAACTGCCTACGCTCTTTAACTTTTGCTTAATTTATACTTTAAAGCCTCGTCCAGACTGCCGAACCGAACAGTGGAAACGAGCCGAACATTGGTCTGAGATGCGCAGGCGCACTTTATACTGAGCATGCGCAGAGACCAATGCTCGGTTCGTTTCCTCTGTTCGGTTCGTCTGTCTGGACGAGGCATAATTCATTTAAAAAATCAAAACAATTTTGACATTTTAAAAAAACACGGGAAACAATGAAATAAATTAGACAATAATGGCTTGTTAAACGCATAAAATCAATGAAGTACGTGATAGAACTCGAGAAAGCTAAGCCCCACACTAGTTTGTAATTTTTTTCGAATACCTTTTTTTAAAACGTTAAAGTTTACGTTAGTTAGTTTATATTGTATTTCGAATAACCTTTTTTTAAAAACTAAATGTTTACTTGATAAACAGTATTGTAGATTTTGTTAATATCTTCAAGATTTGCGTTCTTCTCTTGTGATACCGACATATGAGCCGTATTAATTTTATACTTACTTTTATATCCTTATTTTTTTGGAGTTATGTCCTTTATATATTCCCAGTGTGAAGTGGCTGGAACTCTCTACCACAGGGCTACAAAATGGACATAAAAGGTGGCCTAATTGAACAAGTGTTTCTTCCTACCCATCTAGTACTAGAACCTTACTACTACTACTTGCCCCTTTATATATATATATATATATA
>KZ652138.1:108616-125427 GCA_001010745.2 Gerris buenoi
AGTGACATATAGCTTTCTCGCATACTGTCGTGTACTTTACTTGTAAAGTACACGACATTATAAATAAAATGGCTAGTACTCAATTGTCGTCAGTGAATGTAACAAATTGGGGGCGTATGAAGTCAAATTTACTATTTATTGTGTTTGTTTAAGTCCAAATGTATTTTTCAAATTTTAACTTAAAATCTAATAGTTTAAAAAATGCTCCACATAAGCACATTATATTTTGATAAGATACTTACAGTAGTTATTGTTAGCGAAAGTTCTGTGGAGAAGATTAAGACCATCTAGATGGGAAGAGCAGTAAGACAACAGTTCATCCTTACTCATGTTGTTCGGTAAATTCACATCATCGTCTTGGCAGTCATCGTTCAACACCTTCGGTGCTGACGTGAAGCTGCCCATCCTGAAACAAACAAGCAAATTGATAAGAAATAAGTTGATAATAAAAAGAAATATTTAAAAAAAAACAAAAAAAAAAAAACAAGCTTTTATTCGTATTCTTCTTGGCAAACCCTTTCATTTGATACCCATATCATATGAACTGCCCGCGCACTTGAACTGCCCGCCATATTGAATTTAGAATGACTTCACTTAGCTAATCATGCATTGTCATCCAAACTAAACGTGTATGAAAAATTTCAATTCAATCAGTTGAGGATAACTGCTTTAAAATTCAGTTGCAAGATTTGACCCGAACATTGAACATACATACATTGCAAGTTCAATAAATGCTTTTAAAAATAGACTGCCAATTGGTGTGGCACATAGCTTCCTCGCATCCTACCTACGTACTTTATTGGTTTTTGCAAGCCATTATTGTCTAATTGTTTTAATTGTTTCCCTTTTTTTTTAATCTGTCAAAATTGTTTTGGTTTTATACACGAATTAAAGTATCAATTTAGCAAAAGTTTAACAGCGCTGACGGTTCATATTGATCTGGGGCTATCTTCGGGTTACTTTCGATAAAAAATAAAAATTTCATTCAAATCTAATAAGTACTTTTGAAGCTATAGATGTTAATAAATGTATGTTTGTGCGCATGTGGAAGAGAAACAAATAGGCGCAGAAGGTGAAACTTATATGGGACCAACAATGGTCTAATTATGAGCTAACACATAAATTTCATTAAAATTGGACTTGTAGTTTTTAAGATATGGCGGTTCGCAAAAATTGAACGACAGACCGACCGACAGACACGGAACCAAAAATGATCCCTGATGTCTAAAACGGATTTCTGTCTTGGAATTTTTGAAATCGGAGACCTAAAAATTTGTCGTTCTTCAGAACGATCACATAACTTCCGTAAGCTCGGAAGCAATAATTAGACAATGATGAATTGTAAAAGCATAAAATCATTAATGCATAGCACTAGGAAGCTATGTTTCACACTGATTGGTAGACCAATTTTTGTAACTTGCATTTCGTTTGTTTTTTACTCGACCATAAACCTTGATTGTTAAATATTTGTAGGGTTTCTCAAGATAAAATAACTTTCCTTACGGAATCCTTTTTGCATTTAAGAAGCAAGGACGTTAAAAATCTTCTTAAGGTATAATCTTATCCAGAGAGTCCTAGGTTAAAAAAAAGTATAAAAAAAAACTAAAACGTGATAAAGCTTAGACGAAAGAAGAAAATGCAAGGGGTTGGTTTGGATATGGGCAGAGACAAGGTCTTACCTAGAACCAGAGACCTAGAGGTACCTAGAGGTGGATGTGGCGGGTCTCCTTGACACCATGGGGCCAACCCATGGAGTCAACGTACTGATCCAGTGCCACGAAGAGACCTTCACTAACTAGGTCCTCTCTCCAGCTTGTTTCGCTAAAAAAATATCCTTACTGATACCCTTTAGCAATGCTACTAGTGCTCTCCAGTCTTACCACTCTGAAGAATGCTTCAATTAATCATTTTTCAATCTACTTAAAATTGATAAGGTTGATTCCTTATAGATTAATTAGGTTTTTTAAAGATTATTAAGGTTGATTGCTTATGGATTAATTAAGGCTTTTTATATAAATATCCTGTAAGATGTGACATTTTTATTTTATTTTTAGATCAAAGGTAGATGTAAAAAGTTCGCAGTCATCCCTGTTGCTGAAATTTAAGAGCAACAACCAACTTATGTGAAATCTAGTTGTTAAACAGATGTAAGCTTGAAATCTTAAAATTTTTGAAGATAATAATCTTACAATAATAAATAAAAAATATTCTTATCAGTATTGGAGGAATATGGCTTCCAAGCTTACCGAAGGTAACGGAAGCTAGTAGTTGTTCTGATGAGCGAAAAAGTTATAGGTCTCCGATTTCAAAAATTCCAAGACAGAAATTCGTTTCAGACATCAGGGAACATTTTTGATTCCGTGTCTATCTGTCGGTTTGTCGTTCAATTTTTGCATACCAACATATCTTAAAACCTACACGTCTAATTTTAATGAAATTTGTGTGGTAGGTCATAATTAGCTCAGCTCATTATTGGTCCCATATAAGTTTTAACCTTCTGCGCCTATTTGTTTCTCTTCCACATGCGAATAAACATACATTTATTTTTTATTTTTTTTAACAATTTCTTTATTGGCATAAGTAACAAAACATTTTCGTGTATACCGGTGTCATAATATGATACATTTATTTAAAACCTATATCTTCAAAAGTACTTATCTGATTTGCATGAAACATTTATAGTTTATCGAATGTAACCCGCAGATAGCCCCATATTACTTCAAACCGTCTGCGCTTTTTAAATTTTACTTAATTGATACTTAAATTCAAGTAACAAATCAAAACCATTCTGACAGATTAAAAAACGGGGGAAACAGTTAAACAAATTAGACAATAATGGATTGTAAACGCATAAAATTAATAAAGTACGTCATAGGATGCGATAAAGCTATGTGCCACACCAATTGGCCGTCTATTTTTGAAGGCACTGATGATGACCCACTAATTGGTTGAAAGCATCTTGCAAAAATTAATTATTTATGGGGGGGATTCCCAACAATTGCATATAATGAATAATAAGCTATTTCCCTATTCTGTCAAACAACAGAATGGGGATAAGGATAGAAAATTAATTCTTATATTCACAAACTACTCATACTACTCTTGATTTTATTATGACAATACCTCAGTAACTCCTGGAAATATTGTCTTGTTGTTCATCTAGAGTTCGTTTTCAATTATTTTCCATTTTATTAATGGTATTAAACCTCTTCACACCAATGGTAAATTTGTACATTTTTTAATGTAAAGTAAATATATTCTAATGCTTAGTTTGAAGTTTAAAAGAGGTTCTAAGTTCTATAAATTGTAAGGATTGTGCTTTTGGAATTATTAGTTTGAAAAATGACTAAAAATGTGTGATAGACAGCTAAAGTGATTGAGAAAGATTCCTTTAGAATCAGAAGTAAAGATATAGTTTCTGGCGGTTGTTAAACCATTATCAGACTGAATCCTTGAACCTTTATTTAATTTTAAAGGTTAGCTCTTTGCAACTCCTAGGACTAGTTTTACGCTTATATACTTTTCATCTATTATTTTGTTTTTTTCTACCAAATAACCCTGATCTTTTATTGAGATTTTTTTTTTCTTTTCTCAGGAATTTTTTTTCTAATAGTATTATCTCTCTAGTTAATTCATACATAGAGTTTAATTAGAAGGATTGAAATGTTAATATTTTTAAGTCCATATGGAAATAGAGTCTGCCTATTAATGTGCCACATAGATTTCTCTTGTCCTATCGCGTACTTTAAAATTATTTTCTGTTATGATCCATAATTGTACAATTTCATTAATTTTGCTTCCGAGCTTACCGAAGGTAACAGAAGTAATGTGAACGATTTTTTTTAAAAAAAACTCATTTAAAATGCAGAATTCCTGTACAGAAATACATTTCTGTATTAGACATTAAATTCATTTCCCGTATTTAATTTAATTTTTTCCCGTAATTTTAATTTAATCTCGCGCCTGTCAGTCTGTTCATCAACAATATTGCGAACTTCAAAACTACTGAGCAAAACTACTTACTTAATGACATTCGGATAGTTAGTCACAATTAGTCGATTGCTGGCCCTAAACTCTTATATCATCTGAGCTCTGGAAATATAAAGGAGATTAGGAGATTCCTCACAGTTTTTCTCCAGCTCGTTCTCCAAGATCTGATGAGAAGAAGGCTTAAGCGGCCACACACTAACAGTTCAACTGAAGTTAATGATCTGACAGTCCACGGAGCTTGGCCACACACTCGTCAGTTTTCCTTAAGATGAGGGACTGCAGTCGGAGGTGAACTGTAGGTGTGTGGAGGGTAGATGCGAGGATCGGATGGAACGAGAGACGACAGTCCGTGGACTGTCAGGCCTGCGCCTCAAGGACAAAGTCACCCTACACTATCAGTCGGCCTGCAGGCGTGTAGAGTGACTCGTCTTTATTTTGTTTATTTCCCTCTGTCGGACTGCAGGCCAGAATCTTATCACATTGTTAGAAAATTTTGAACTGACGACACCATAGTTGACCATAAACCAAATTATACTTCAGCTTTCATTTGCATGTATCGTATCCAATATCCATGTCTATACAAAATGAAAGAGCTGAAGTGTACGCTTATTCCTTTTTAAATATGATAATTTAATATTAATTCTTTAGTTAAATAATTTGTAATGGTTTAATTAATTTATTAATAATTTCTGATAAATTATACATTTTTCAGATACTGTTATAACAGAAAATATAAAATCATCTGCACTTATTTACTGGCGCATTTTGGTGTTTGTTTTAATAATGAAAGGTAAAACCACAATTGCAAAATTTTGTTGAAATTGACTTTGTTCATTCGCAAATAGTTTAATAAATCATCTTTATAGAATTGACTCAATTCACGAAACAAAGACATGTGTGAACTAGTGTTTCTTTCTTGGAGCCACTTTTTTTTCTTTACTGGTTTACAATATTTAACCCATAATTATACAACGTATACCGTTTACTTCTACGCATTCAGAAACTGGACTGAAGCTGGAGCAATTCATGGTCTGTTGTTAAAAACGACAGATATCGGTCTGAAGTTAAAAATCGACAGATACCGGCCTGCAGACACTTATCGCACAGTGTGTGGCGCATACAGGCACATATCTGTAGTTCTTTACGATTGTCTGCAGGCGGTGGACGGTTAATGTGTGGTGGTGTGAGATTTTGGCCTTACGTTAATCGTATACGATAACGGCCTGCAGTTAAACTGTAAGTGTGTGAGTGTGGGCCCCTTTAGAGATTGGAGATTGATTGTATTATAGAGGAATTGCTTTGCACAGCCTACTAAGTATTTTCTCGGCTACTCTCAGATATACTAATTCCCCAGGCGCAGAAGGTATCATTGCGGCTTTTAAATACGAGAAGCATAGTAGACGACATTTTTGGGTTGTGCTAGATCCTTGAGAAGAGATGGGATAAACTCCCACGCCACCACGCCGTTTCACCCATTATTTGTGGAATTCCACTGCAATAGTGTCAGCAGAATAGCACACATTGAAGGAATTTGGGTTCCCACAGAAATGTATAACGCTGTCTCGCGTGTCTGCAGCTAACTCCTGAAAAAGCACGGGCGAGCGGGAAGCTATGTATTGAGTTCGATGTATCAACTAAGGCAAGGGGACCCATTTTCATGTTTATTTTTTAACATCCTTCTAGAATGGTGTGTCCGCCAGTGTCAGCCACTGTTACAGCCGGGTCTTGTGATGAGCGGACCTCTGAGGTGAAAAATGCTGATAACGAGGACGCTGTCGGTAGAACTACTTTCTGGATGTGCGTGGTATTTTTTTCAATCTTTGAACATAAGACTAAATATACAAATGATAGTGAGCATGAAAAGGCTTCTGCGTATGGGGTCAGGATGTATTTTCCAAAGAATCGTTTAAATATTTGGGCACAATCGATACGGTACATTTAACAATCACCTTAAAACATACACACCTTTTCGTATTGATTCCGCCATCGCATCGCCATTATTAATTAAATTTTCTTTTTTGCAGTTAAAGGAGATTAAGTAAACGTAAAACTTTGAAAGAAACATCAACATCAAAACAAGAATGATTGTTTAACTAAAACAAAATAATTAGATTTACTAACATTTAAGATAGTAAATTTAAATTTATAATGGCAGTTACCCTCACTATTTTTAACTTTTGCCAATAAAACCAATTTAAAAAAAAACTATTAAACAATATTTAAATAAATAACTAAATAATCGAATATTAAATACAATGCATATACTACCCCGCCCCTCTTTAGACTTTCAATTTCTCTGACCATTTTCTTCTACCTAAACCGAATATGAAAGGTCTCCTGTTTTTTCTAACACAGTTCCCGAGCATCTTGCTTTCTACCCTCTAAGTTTGAATTTATGACCTTACCTTCTGGTTAAAAGGCACTAAATCCAAAGGTGTTCTAATCTCCTACCCTTTAATATTACTTGGTAACCCTTTTGGTTATCCGATGGAACAAGTTTTTTCAAGAGAGGAAAAACTTAATCAATTCCCTTTAAACATTAATTAATTCCAGGCTCCATTATGGTTTTTAATCTGTTAACTTCTGAAAAACCTCTCGGCAAGTTGGTCTTAGGATGCAAATGTATTGAATGGATTTGGTCAATGATGTTTTCCAAACTTGCTAACAGATATACACGTATATTTATAATCTACCAGAAATGTAAAAATACGTTTAAACATAATATCATCGATACATGCTTCACCTTTACCTCTGTAGTGTTACTATAGGAATAATGTAAATGGGAAAGAAAAAAAAGTGTTATTTAAAGTCTAATTACACCTTACAATAATAACTTTTATCTATTTATCTAATGTTACTCTATTCTGATTTTTTTATTAAAAAAAGTGGTTTTTTGCGATAGGTAGCCACATAATTTTATTTAAGTACTATAGTGAATCGTTGCTAATTGTTTACACTGCATTAATTTTTCTCGTGTTGTATAGTCTTTTATTTAGCATAAGTATTTTACTAGTCCAGCAGTTAGCGTGCAAAAAAGTGTCTGACCAACATCAAGCTAGAAATTTGTGGATAAGTTAAACTTTTTTACTGTCTTTTAAGAATATATTGTCGGCTAAGTTCGTCTGCGGGACATTGCTTGGTAATAAGCATTTAAAAATAATAATAATAATCGGTGGAGAGCAGTTAAATGGACCTCACCCATTATGGTGGATAATGTGATTTTCATGATCCTGAGTACAAAATTAGTTAGTAGACCGAAAATTAAGTTGATGTTAGTTTGTCACTTGATAGGTTATGTTATTCAAATACTACTATAAATAAAAGTTGTCTCCTATCAAGTGACAAACATTAACTTGAGTTTGGGTTTACTATGTAATTTTGAATTCAAGATCATAAAAATCACATTTTCCACTGTAACTGGTTGAAAATCTATTGCCAAGGTCATGTCCCGTAGACGAACTTAGCCGACCAAATATTATTTTAAGCCACCAAAAGATTAACCCACACAAAAAATTCTAGCTTGAGGATAGTCAGACACTTTTTTGCACGCTACCTCCTGGATTATAATATAATACATATGTATTATAATTTTCTAAGCTTTCATATTTCTGAGGTTTGTTTTGTTCATTATTTAATACAATATATTTAATAAACTGTTTTATTTCATTTCTTTTAGATTTAATATAATATAAATCTATTCATTCAATATGCTATTTATTCCCACGAAGATTTTGTTAAGGTTACAATTTGTAAAATTAAAATACCATGACACACAGTTTGAACAGTCTTTACGAAGGTATTTAGTATGGTTCCAGTAAATTTGGAGCCATGAGATGAGCCTTGACAGGTGCTTTAATGGAGGTATAAGGATCTCTCCTTGGCTGCTGAACTAGGAATAGTTCGCATGGCAAGGTTCTTCTAGTCTAGAGGTTCAATACCCTGTCACCTTTATGCCTATTTCCTATTTGGAAACACTAAAGCTACGCAATTGTTTGACACACCTTAAATAACTGTCTCAATTCTTCAATTTTTGGTTCTATAAGACAGCGTTAGAAGTCCAGTGTATACTTAATTCTGCACTTTGGGCAAAACAGACGGGCGTAACAACCTAAAGAAGGTGTACAGAATGTTCTTCTTTAGAATGTTACTCCCCTGATCAAAACAGAAGTTGGATATTCCTTTGTCTTAAAGTACATATTGGATTTAACATCCCTTTTTCTTAATAGTTATTAAGTCAAAGTAATTTTTATTCTAAAACAACAGGGGAGTAACAATCTAAATAAGTACCCTCAATTCTTCTTCATTTTTTGACATTAACCCTTTTCCTTCCCTAGGGATTAAATTTAAGAAAACCCCTTCTTGACAGACATCAATATAATTATAGAAATTATTATCTATAAATATAAAATTAAAGTTTTTTGTCTGGAGATTGATGAGAATTGCAAAATTGTTATATACTCTTTCATTTTTACTGGTCTTATATTACTTTGCTTTGTAAGTTTCATCGCACACCTATTACCAAAATTTTGAACCACTTACCGTCATTCAATCTTCCCCAAATTTTAAAATAATAATTTGGGGAAGATTGAATGACGGTAAGTGTCATCAAAAAATTACACGGTAAGTGTGTGTTCAAAATTGGGGTAATAGGTGTGCGATGAAACTTAAAAAGCAAATAAATTGGACGCCATTTTGTTTTTTTTATTTTTTTATTTTGGTTTCTGTCAATATATAAAAAAATTACATAAGACCAGTTTTCAAAAATGGAATTTTTATATTAATTATTTTCATTACAAGCGCCAAAACCAGCCACATTTTTTCTGTCTGTCTGTTGGTCGGAGCGTGAAATTAATCAATGTTTACTGTGGTGCTACCTTGGTTCATGTTAGAGGTTTTATTTCGTCGTAAAATATTGAATAGAACCAGAGTTATGAAATAAAATACTGATTTTTAAAAAAAAAAAAAACAATCGTAGTTATTGATTTTTTTGCATAAAAACAAAAATTTCTCGCGAGCGTACAAAAGGTAATAAATGCATACTGACCATTCTGAGAACGACATTTTTTTAGGACTCTGAATTCAAAAATTCCTAGACAGAAATCTGTTTCATATATCAGGGGATATTTTTTTCCGTTTCATATACATGGTGACATTTTTTTTTTTTTTTTTCATCTTCTTCATTGGAAAATCTTGGTGATTAGTTGGTCAGATAGAAATATGGATCATATCCTCATATTATATATTTCTTCGTCTAGTGTTTTACATTTACATATTGTTATTGTTTATTATACATTGTAGCCTTCAGCCTTCATAAGGATATCATGAGTGCCGATTATTGAAGAAATTGAGATAAATTAATAAAATAAATTAATAACTCGGAGATCGAAGTAAGACTCAATCTCCGACATGAATTAGACTCCTCTCTAATTCTTTTTATTATTATTATTATTATTATTATTACTTGTCTTATATTACTTTGCTTTGTAAGTTTCATCGCACACCTATTAACCCAATTTTGAACCACTTCCCGTCATTCAATCTTATCCAAATTTTGCACATAGAAACAACTAAGGTGAAGAATACAGAAACCAAAATAATAATAATAAAAAAACAAAATGGCGTCAAATTTATTTGCTTTTTAAGTTTCATCGCACACCTATTACCCCAATTTTGAACCACTTCCCGTCATTCAATCTTCTCCAAATTTTGTACATAGAAACAACTAAGGTGAAGAATAATGAAACCAAAATAATAATAATAAAATAACAAAATGGCGTCATATTTCTTTGCTTTGTAAGTTTCATCGCACACCTATTACCCCATTTTTTAACCACTTCCCGTCATTCAATCTTCCCCAAATTTTGCACATAGAAACAACTAAGGTGAAGAATACAGGGGGAAAAAAATAAATAAAAAATTGCACATAAGACCAGTTTTCAAAAATGGAATTTTTATATTAATTATTTTAAAATGTAATTAAATTTTTTTTCCGTAATAGGCACTGAGGATGGCCATAGCTGATGAAAGCTGAAAACAGCTTTTTATAAGAAACAAATTTCATTTTACACGGTGAGAAAATTCACGCCCATTACGCGCAAATTACGCGCATGCGCAATGAATACAGCTATGAAAATAATCACATTCTATGCATCTAAACAGAGATATAATGTTTGTATTTCGTATCAATCGTATAAAATACCTTGTTAGTTACCAAGAAAGTTAATTAGTGTACATCGTTTTATTATGTTTGTACCTCGTGTAATACAATAATAAAATAATTATTAAAATAAATTCTTGTTGAATAATAATATGCGTAATATAATAATTGTTTCGATTCATATTACAGTGAAGGTTGGTTGCTTGCACAGGTGTAAGGAAAACATATTGTCCTTGTTGGTTCAAAGCCATATTGTGAACTCAAGATTTAATGCCCAGATATTCCTTCGTTCTCACTAAAGAATTATTCTTTTTCTCGCAACACCTCTGTATTCGCTTAACATCCGCTTTTCACACGGGAATCATGATCATGATCATCGTCTATCATTCTCTTCTAACTACGTCCAATACTCATAGTTCAACAAACTACTATAAATAGGAAGGTAACGAGGGGAAAATCCTAGCCTATGCACTTATCAATTAGAGTTTTAATTGCTACATCATTTAAAAACCATATTGATAAACTTAATGCATGACATCCTTGTGGTTTATTCCTTTTATTCCAAGTTTACATACGTTTTATATCCGTGATCCATATCCATTTAGTGCTTAGGCAAGTTCCGAGTTCTAATCCTTATGCCGGCAGGTACATTGACGATCGACACCACGGATATTAGACTAGAATATCCGTGGTCGACACTATTCGGGCAGACACAATTTAAGACATTTGAAAAGGCAGAGATCGACCCTTGTAAGTAATAAAAAATTAAAAAAAAATTTCTCTTGTACACTCTCGGATAGTCTCGGATGATTTTCTAATTTCTGTGGACAATCCATATCTGTGTCTCTCTTCTCGCAGCGTTCCTTTGAGTCGTGCCAAAAAAATAACGGCTTAGGCCTAAGTGGGACCAAGGAGCATTTTTTGGCTCCTCTCTTCTTGTCTTGGCGAGATCTTTGGAAGGCTAGTTAGTTAACCCTCTTCCAGTCATCCAATCGAGCTGAAACTTGGCACATAGACTCTCAACCAATACAAAAACATTCTAACAAATTAATTAATTAAATATATTAATTATTAAATTTAATGAATTATCTTTTAAACCAAAAATTGACTAAATTTGTATATAAAATCTTTGGAGGGCGTGTTAACCCTCTTCCAGTCATCCAAACGAGCTGAAAGTTTGCATATAGGCTCTCTAATAATACAAAATCATTCTAACATATTAATTAATTAAATTTTATGAACTAATTAATTATTTAAAATTAAAATGAATTAATTCCAATATTTACCCTCACACAGCCAAAATTCAAAAATATAAAGGATTTATGATAAAAACTTGGTTTTTATGGGCTACTGGATTTATTACTTTTTATTATGTTTCCTTCTTCTTAAATAAGTTCCACAAACATTAGTTAATTAAATGAATCATATATTTCTTCCGAGCTTAGTAAAGAATAGAAGCATTATTATGATCGTTCTGAAAAGGAAATTGTCTATGACTCTGAAATATTTAAAATGAAATTCTATACCAAAATATGGATCATTAGTATGGCATATTGTGATTCAGTGAAAGTAATTTTGAGACAGCTAGTGTGCGATTATTTCCTTGTATACGTTGTGAAAAAAATATATTAATAGTTTGGAATTCCCTACTTGACCCAACATATTTTCGAGTGTATCATTCGTAATATAATTCCAGTAAAAATCCTTTGGTGTTGAACTGGGCCGGTGGGTTGAAGGTTTAGCGCGTGCGTATCATAGGAGTGATTGACTCCTTAATGTGCCAAGGTCCGCGGAGTTGAGTGTAGCAGCCAGGGTAGGCGGATCTACTAACACATCGCCGGATCCCCTCGTCGAATCTTCAACACGCATAGAGTATACAGCTCGTAAACATACACTGGATTCCATGACGTGAATAGTTCGACATCTGACACAGAATTTAAAGTGAAGAGCATTGGCAATGTAAATTCATCAGATTCGTACTCATTTAACATTCAAGCCTCTAACTAAAAATGTTCATTTTTTTTTCTTCACGTGGCTTATGCTCCATAGATGGATAAAAATCCTTGTGAAATGAAGTCCACAACAATTTTTTTTTTACATACACAGGGTGTCCCGGCTAATATGAAACATTATTAACAAAGGGAAATAGACAAAGAAAAATAGTCTCCAACACCGGGACTCGAACCACAGGCCTCTATATTTCCGTTACAGTGCTCTGACCAACTAAGCTATACTGGAGAACAATTTGGTCAGAGCACTATAACGGAAATATAAAGGCCGGTTCGAGTCCCGGTGCTAGGGTCTATTTTTCTCTGTCTATTTCCCTTTGTTAATAATAATCATAATTCGGTTTAATTTAAAATTTAAACTTTTCTTAGTATGAATACTACCAAAAACTTATAAAATTAATTTCTAATATGAAACAGCGAAATATCTCCGGAACATGCCAGATAGAAAGATGTGGTTTTTAAGGTTCCTAAATGGCTATGAATGCGCTTCTAGAAAAAATGCTGAACATTTTCTGTGTTCATCATTATTGTCTGCATTTTATATAATAAAGAAAAAGTGAATAGGAAGCCATATTTTTTACTACGTTTTTATTAGCTTGCTTTCTTCTTTGTTTGTTTTGTTTGTCCAGTTCAAATCTTGCAATACATTTTTAACTAACTTCCCGAGTAGCTAAACATTTGAAACTTTTAGAGTAGCTCAAAACACGATGACAATGCATTATATTAATACTTTCAGCTATCTTTCAGCAGAATGTAATTAGTTTTCAGCAAATTTTGCTGTATAGAAAGTTAGTTCGAAAAATAATCCGCAAGTTATTTTATTTGTTTTGGCATGATCTTAGACCATGTATATACCTAGACCCGCCATTCCCTTTTTCTGCCTTATAAAACCCTGAGACCAACATGTTTTGCCCTCTGGTGACGTCACGCGGTGTTTTGCTACTGTCAAAATCAGAGTTTTGCTTGGTGCACTTGTTTTTTTTTATTTATTCTGCTTTTTAAGTCTAAAAATATGGTGCAGTCTTGTAGTGCGTTAAATTGTACGGAGAGACGAAAACGTGGAAGTGGTAATTCTTTTTTTCTGTAAGTATTTATCAACATACATCCTTATATTTATAAATGTAAACTGGTAGTTCTTGCCCGTTCGTGACGTCATAGCCCAAGGAAGATGTTGGTCTCACTAATTGAGTGACAGGGCGTGTCTAGGTATATACATGGTCTAAGGGCATGACCCATATTTTACGATCTTCATTTTGACGGGTTTTAAATTTATGATTTATGACAAAAAAATTTAAAAACTTAGTGTATAAAAAAGTTATTTTTATTTGTAATTATTACATATGCAGAGAGTCCCAGCTAATATGGAACAGCGAAATATTTCCGGAACCATGACAGATTGAAAATTGCGGTTTCTAGGGCTCCCTAATGGCTATAAATGCTCCAGAAAAAATGCTGGAACATTTTCTGCATTTTAGATAATAAAGAAAATGTGAATAGGAAGCATATCTATAGACTACATTTGGATTCTGCACCTAAAAATAAGTTTTTTTTACTCTTGGAAATTTGTTGCTCCGATGATTAGTTTGCCGTCTGGAGAGACCTGAACCTGCTATAATTGAAACTTTAAGTCCATTTTACAGCTAAACTAATGTATTTAGGAAAAAATTTAAGAAACAAATAATTCTTATTTTATGGCATAAAATCCGAATCAATTCTTAAAAACATGCTTAATGGGCGTTTTTCACGTTTTGAGCCCTGCTGAACCCCTTTTATTTTGGCAATAAACAGTTACAAATAAGGTAGGTAAGTATTGTAGACTGGATTTGGATTCAATGACTAAAAATAATAATCTTTTGTTTCTTGAAATTTGTTTTCTAAATTCGTTAGTTTAGCTGTAAAATGGATTTAAAGTTCCAATTTCAACAGATACCGAGCTCTTCGCTCTCGTGAGTAAAATGACACTAATGCTGAACACAGAAAATATTCAGCATTTTTTCTGGAAGTGCATTTATAGCCATTACCTATGGCTAAAAACCGCATCTTTCTATCTATAAGGGTTCTGGAGGTATTTTGTTGTTCCATATTAGCTGGGACACCCTCTATATAATTTATTAAGAGCTTTTGTACATTCTTAAGAAATATTTTCTTTTTTTCTTACGTTGCAATTGGACTCTATAAGAATATAAAAAATGGTTATCCATTTAATGACCGATACCTCTTTACAATTTAGTTTGTAATATAAGTTCTAGAGCTTTCAGAGGAAATATTTATGGCTTAAAAATGATGTGTTGGACATCACGAGCTCACGATACTGCAGCTTTCTTTCTCAAATGATGGTCTAGTCTTCAAGTCTTTCACTTTTACTTGACTGAAATATGAACTAATGACGGTGACCCTTGTTATCTGATCGGTAAGCTGAAGGATTCTGATTCCTTCTTGAGCGATAGAAAAGGGCATTTCAAGACAAATCAGCCACTTGTGACATATTCGATATCTTTTCTACCATTTCTAATATTTTCCAAACATTTTACTTTTATAAAACAGACACAGATTGTCCTTATATTATACTTATACTAGATTTATTATAAACTCCCCGTCAAAATTAAGGCACCACTTTTATATTTTTATGCTTACACAAAAGCCGTTGAATTATAACTTTTTTCTATAATTTTCTTCTCGGGTGGACCTATTTCGCCTCTGTCGATCATATCCACACTCCTGGAACCGCCGAAAAGCTCTGCTGATAGTAGTGAGATGCACTCCTAGTCGACAACCAACCTTTTGAGAAAAGCCTTTCGTAACCCATCACTACGGGTTTAATTGCTTCCTCCATAGTTAAATTTGAAGATGTATTCATGTTGACACATACAAACAACTGTATTAATGTAATAAATACGTGAGAGCTCTCAATTAATTAATGGCAAATAACATTGAATCATTAATGATAATGATTAATTATAATTAATTATGATGAATAAATATAATTAATGATGATGATTAAATACGATTAACGATAATGATTAAATATGAGATGATGAATAATGATGATGATTAATGACTTATTAATCATCAGTATAAATTAGAGATAGTCAAAACAGAGGAATATAAAGGTGGTGCGTTAATTTTGACGGGGAGTCTATGTATTTGATTTTTTTTTTTTTTTTTTAATTAAGTTCTTTATTGTCATTAGTAACAAAAAATGATTTGTGTTTACCGGAGCCATGATGTTATTTTGTGCCTTTTTAGAGTCCGTAGGCAAAACCAAGGACCCTTATATTTTCGCGTGAGTGTCTGTCTGTCCGTCCGTCCGTCGCATGCTCTCACGGCTACACTTTTCGTCCGATGATATTGAAGTTTGGCATGTATATGTCTTGTACCTACACACACATGTTAAAAATATAGCGAATTAAAAAAAAAAAGGTTAGAAAACTTAAGGGTTATTTAAAAAAAAAAAAAAAATCGACACCGTGAGGGGTCTAACCACCTCTAACTCTCTAACCACCTAACCACCTCATGTTATGCATCAATGTAAAGGTGCTGGAAGTGTTGAACAAGAATATGCATTTATTAAAATTTTACACTTACCTAATAATTTTACTTTAATCGTGTAGAAACCGGTGATTATCACTTTACGTACCTACACGAAGCGCACCTTAAGTGTTTTCTTATTGCTTCTATTTTATAATAATATTTTTAGCGAAACTTTTTTCGAGTAATGATGGTTTATATTCTATTTAAAATGCTATAAAATAGTATTGACTAAATCGATTCGTCAGTTTATATAAAAATAATATTTTAAATATGCACAATTAAATCGGAATTTATAATCATGATAGGGGTTTTGGACAGGTCCCAAGACGCAGATATATTGGAAGTCGTTGTGAAGGTGTCAAGGTTTCTAAACGCATTGCGTTGCACTTGCACATTGTGCAGCGGACTGGTTTGAAGCGATGCAGCGCCTGCTATCTTGCCAATTAATAAACGCAAGCATCTTTATTTAGTGCACAGATGGGGGGGCGACTCTAGGAAATAAGCCTCCGTCTACAGAGCTAGAAATAAATCTTTAGGAGACTGTCTCAGAGTAATGTGCGCTGACCTACCTTCTATTAGTAGAACTCGGTATTACAATCATCCTGTATAATATTTCATCCGCCTCCTTTATTAAATCTCCTTTCTTGGCACTTATTTCTTTTACTATTAACGCCCCTATTCTGTCTTCAAATATTTATTTCTATAATTTAAATTTAAAAAAATCGGTTTTCTAAAAAAAAGTATTCCTAAAGACATTTATTAACTTGTATAATTTAACTTATTACATTTTTTTTAAAGTCTTCAAAAAAGTTATTCTATTCATCCATCTACACTTCTTCCTTGCAAAATACTTCAAATTCTTTTTACCGAAAATGAACATGAATTGAATTCAATTGTTTTTATCTGGTTAAAAACGATCAGCTGATTTTTTTTTTACCAGATAAATGATTAATTGTTGGCTGTCTTGAGGTTAAATTATAATCACTGTTGGCATAATATCTTTGAGTAACTACTTACGGAATTAAGAGGAACTCGAACATAATTATTATTTACCTAGCTAATTAAACACACATGTACACACACACATATGCATATATATACATATACATATACATATATATACA
>KZ652138.1:127687-147028 GCA_001010745.2 Gerris buenoi
TTTTATTTTTAATCTACAGGACACGGCCTACAAAGATATTAAAAAACTATTTAGGTAGCTTGTACGTATTTCACGCTGCAGACCCTCAAAAACCCTAGTTTGTCACCTACAGTATATATACACTGGCAGCTTTTGTGAAATTTTGACTTTTTGACTTGGCGGGGCGGAACGCTGCTGCGTTCCTAAATTAAGGTTACATCTGTATCAGAAGAAACCGCAGTTATAAAAATATTGATTGTTACAAATTGAACAGCTGACGCTTAGAACTACTAGCACTTCGTACACGACCCTGCCGCTTCTCGAACTAGCGGCCTGTAAAAATGCAAGCTTTATTTTACTGGCCCTAGGGCTGTAAAATAGAACTTTACCGTTCGTTCAGGATAAGAATGTTTACATGTGGTGGGCGATAAAAAAATATATATCTCTACAAGTTTTCCAATTGCATGTGAGGAAGAAAAACAAAACGCATTGTGACCTTCGATAATAATTTTATAGTATGACCAAACATTACATACATATTTATGTTCTCAAGTGGACATTAAAATGTGTCTGAGTTTACTGTTAGAAAAGTGTGTCAACAATTTTGTTATTGTTAACAGAGAGTTTTCTTTCAGACCGATACTTCTAAAGCTGTGACTTCTTTACGCTGTCTCTTCCCTTATCTTTTAAATAAATGAGGTCAAAAAAAAAAAATAATAATAAAAATAACACACAAATTTTATGAAAGTTTTTAAAAAAAAATTCAAGTGTTTTTATTGTTTCCTTTAATTCAAAAATATTAATGTCATTAATTAATAAAAGAACCATTGTCAAGTGCAATGATCAGCCTCTTGAAGGAATTTATGTCAATTGCAGATTTTAGTGCATTCATTTTTAAATTTTACCTTGAATGCATATAAATCGTCTGCATTGTTAATTTTTTTTTCTGATATCAATGCAATTTGTCGTTTATTGAATAATAAATTGTGAAAAAAAAACCATTATATTATGACCTCCTTTCGACATAACGAATATTTATTAAGTTATAGAAGTTCTGATAATAATATTAAATTTTAATAATAATTTTGTTCTAGATAATGCAATTAAATTAAGCTTTATTGTTGAAAAAAATGTTTGACATGTGATTCTGTCTGTATTTCTGTCAATTATATAGTGATTAAACTAATAATCAACTAATTTGATCATGACCAAAAATAGATTTTTAACCCCCCCACCACCCTTTACTTTCTCGTAAAGGGAAAGTACTTTGATGACGAGTTAATTCGATTTTGTGGATGAACAAGTGGTTTTCAAAAAACATAAAACATACATAAAAAATTATAACCTGACGCGAAATCAAGAACGAATTTTTTAACTCCAAATTTTGGGGACAAAAAAAACTGAAAAATTTTTTTCCGGGAAAAGTCTAGTTTTCAAGGTATTGATGAAAAAANTAGTACCATGCACCCTGTATGCAAAAGGTACAAATTTCTGAAATTGGTCAAGAGAGAAGTGGTCTTAATTTAAATTTTTCGAGAAAATTTTATTCATTATAAAAATAAGTATTTTCTATTCTAAGATAACTTTTGACACAAAAAATTTGAAAAATAGATGTCAAAAATCCCCCCCCCCCTTCCTTCAAATATCTTTTTTATTTCTTGTCTACTTTAAGTTGCTTTAATCAAAGAGGTTATTATTATAATTCTTGATCTATACAACATAACCTTTGAAATGATTCTTCGTTTATCCAGTACGGACAACTTCAAATATTTTTCATGTTTGAAGGGGGGGTGGGGGGATTTTTCACACCTGTTTTTCAAATTTTTTGTGTTGAAAGTTATCTTAGAATAGTAAATACTTATTTTTATAAAGAATAAAATTTTCTCGAAAAATTAAAATTAAGACCACTTCTCTTTTGACCAATTTCAGAAATTTGTACCTTTTGGATACAGATACAGGGTGCATGGTACAAAATTTTTAATATGATAAATCTTCATTTGAAAACAAGCAGAACTTTTTATGAGAAGTGACTTTTTCTCGAAAAATTAAATTTTTTGTCATTTACACCTATTGGCAACCCCATCCGGGGACACACTGTATTTATTAATTATTATATATTAATAATGGCGCTTACTGCTCGTGGTGCGTACACTATTCCCCCTGCCAATAAGACAATATAACAAAATACATTTTTTCACTTCTATTTTGCCATCTTCAAAGCCATAAATACATATCTGACCAAAAACCACTTGTGTGGTAAAAAACACCCCGCCAAGTCTGTGGTCCAAAAAAGTTGTGAAATCAACTTTCTGTCCCGCCAAGTAATGTTGGCACTTTCTCCTGACCCATCACTATCAACATAGATACTTTTCAGCTTCTTCTCCTTGGCGGTGGGCCACGCGATTTCCTAAAACTGGAATTTTAATATTCTTCAAACACCAATACAATTTCTTGTTTCACCTTCACATTTGCCAAATGAGGTTTGTGTGGAAAGATGGTTGTGCGTGGAATACAACCAGTTAACATTAGGTAGTACTGCAGGCACACCGCCAAGGAGAAGAAGCTGAAAAGTATCTATGTTGATAGTGATGGGTCAGGAGAAAGTGCCAACATCACTTGGCGGGATAGAAAGTTGATTTCACAACTTTTTTGGACCACAGACTTGGCGGGGTTTTTTTTTACCACACAAGTGGTTTTTGGTCAGATTTCATGACTTTTTGTACGGTTCCTAAGGAAGGATTCTCTAAACTCTAAACTGTTTATTCCCACACATTAGAATCAAATAAAAGTGAAGTTAAAAGCTTGACAAGTTCTATAGAGAGGTCTATTGGAGAACTACGAGACCTATGACATTAAAAGACTTATCATTCTGATATAGAAGTATAGAAAACATAAAAAATAAGATAATAATAATTATAAAGTAATAATATATAATAATAATAATAAATAATAAAATAAAATCATAGAAAACAGAAATATATGTATTAATAAACAAATCCCCCCCCCCCCTTGAACTCAAGAGAATAAGGTTGAACTAAACCCTGAACCTATAATACTAAGTTCAAAAGATGAACTCGTAAATAGAAGTCATTCATAGGTCATGTGACAAGCACGAAACTACTACTCAATACACTGCTGTACCTCTGCTTAAGGGTGGTTGGGGGGGGGGTTGAGTTGAGGGGGGATGCACTAGAGCCTTAGACGAATACAAAAAGCCCTCATTTATTGAAATCGGTTAAGTAGTTTAGGCTGTAGGTGCGTCAACGTTAGAGTGACTGCTCGCTAGCTTGGTTTCTCGCTCCGCGTTAAGCGTAGGAATGAGCTATCTCAATTTTTTTGATCTAGGAATGCACTAGGGTTCTAGACGAATCCAAAAAGCCCTCATTCATTAAAATCGGTTCAGTAGTTTAGGCTGTAGGTGCGTCAACATAAAATGAAGGAAGAATAAGAATAAGAAGAAGTCATCAAAACTACCATTTTCAAACCTATTTTTCTCTACTTCTACTTGGCCGATTTTGACCATTTTTTTTTTATTTTTAATCTACAGGACACGGCCTACAAAGATATTAAAAAACTATTTAGGTAGCTTGTACGTATTTCACGCTGCAGACCCTCAAAAACCCTAGTTTGTCACCTACAGTATATATACACTGGCAGCTTTTGTGAAATTTTGACTTTTTGACTTGGCGGGGCGGAACGCTGCTGCGTTCCTAAATTAAGGTTACATCTGTATCAGAAGAAACCGCAGTTATAAAAATATTGATTGTTACAAATTGAACAGCTGACGCTTAGAACTACTAGCACTTCGTACACGACCCTGCCGCTTCTCGAACTAGCGGCCTGTAAAAATGCAAGCTTTATTTTACTGGCCCTAGGGCTGTAAAATAGAACTTTACCGTTCGTTCAGGATAAGAATGTTTACATGTGGTGGGCGATAAAAAAATATATATCTCTACAAGTTTTCCAATTGCATGTGAGGAAGAAAAACAAAACGCATTGTGACCTTCGATAATAATTTTATAGTATGACCAAACATTACATACATATTTATGTTCTCAAGTGGACATTAAAATGTGTCTGAGTTTACTGTTAGAAAAGTGTGTCAACAATTTTGTTATTGTTAACAGAGAGTTTTCTTTCAGACCGATACTTCTAAAGCTGTGACTTCTTTACGCTGTCTCTTCCCTTATCTTTTAAATAAATGAGGTCAAAAAAAAAAAATAATAATAAAAATAACACACAAATTTTATGAAAGTTTTTAAAAAAAAATTCAAGTGTTTTTATTGTTTCCTTTAATTCAAAAATATTAATGTCATTAATTAATAAAAGAACCATTGTCAAGTGCAATGATCAGCCTCTTGAAGGAATTTATGTCAATTGCAGATTTTAGTGCATTCATTTTTAAATTTTACCTTGAATGCATATAAATCGTCTGCATTGTTAATTTTTTTTTCTGATATCAATGCAATTTGTCGTTTATTGAATAATAAATTGTGAAAAAAAAACCATTATATTATGACCTCCTTTCGACATAACGAATATTTATTAAGTTATAGAAGTTCTGATAAGAAGCAATAATAATATTAAATTTTAATAATAATTTTGTTCTAGATAATGCAATTAAATTAAGCTTTATTGTTGAAAAAAATGTTTGACATGTGATTCTGTCTGTATTTCTGTCAATTATATAGTGATTAAACTAATAATCAACTAATTTGATCATGACCAAAAATAGATTTTTAACCCCCCCACCACCCTTTACTTTCTCGTAAAGGGAAAGTACTTTGATGACGAGTTAATTCGATTTTGTGGATGAACAAGTGGTTTTCAAAAAACATAAAACATACATAAAAAATTATAACCTGACGCGAAATCAAGAACGAATTTTTTAACTCCAAATTTTGGGGACAAAAAAAACTGAAAAATTTTTTTCCGGGAAAAGTCTAGTTTTCAAGGTATTGATGAAAAAAAAACAACATGTTTTTATTAAAAATTGAAAACAAAAAGTATCTGGTAGGGATCTGGGATCCAGATTATTATGAGAAAGTTATAGTCGGTGTTGTCTAAGACTGATTTTATATTCTTTTTTGTATACTTTTGAGTACAAGTCAATTTTATCAGGTTCATACATTAGAAATTGTATCTATGTTTACAAATGTTTCTCCCAAAGAAGTTAACAAATTTTATACTACGTTTTTATTAGCTTGCTTTCTTGTTTGTTTGTTTGTTTGTCCGATGCAAATCTGGCAATCGATTTTTAACTAACTTCCCGAATAGCTAGACATTTGAAACTTTTAGCATAGCTCAGAGCACGACGACAATGCATTATTTTAATACTTTTAGTCATGTTTCAGCAGAATTTAATTCGTTTTCAGCAAATTTGCTGTATGCAAAGTTAGTTCGGAAAAAAACCGCAAGTTATTTTATTTGTTTTGTCATATCCCATAATATTTACAATCTTCATTTTGACGGGTTTCAAATTTGTGATTTTTTATTAGGAGGTAAACATTGAAAGACAGCGAAAAAGAATAAGTAAACAAAGAAATAAATTAATTGACGTATTATAATTATATTATTAATTATTAATTATAATAGTAAGTAAAGTAGTTGTTTCCTTGTATTGTTTAAATAGTTGATTTTTGGTCTAAAGGAAAAATTAAAACGCTCCCATTTGCGATATTTCGACCCCAAATTTTTGGTTAATTTTTTTTTTTTTATATTTTAAGGAAGTTTGACGAGAATCAGACGATTCGTTAAGATTGATAAAATGTTTTTAAATTGACGTAAAAAAATCTATGTAGGGTAATCTTCTAGTCAGTCAGGTTAGTAGGAAATTAATATTTAATGTTGTATATGTTTAAGTTTAAATAATGTTGTTATAAATGGTTAATGTCTTAATATGTGTTAAATTCAGTAAATTGTTGATACCTATGTGTAATTAATATACTTAATAAATTGGTTTCTAGCTTGAGAATGACCCAACGAGGGGTCAAAATATCGCAAATGGGAGCGTTTTAATTTTTCCTTTAGACCAAAAATCAACTATTAATTATAATTATATTATTATTAGTAAATTAATTATATTATCAACATTACATATTATGATTCAATAGAAAATTAAAAAACGTAGTATATAAAAAGTTCTTTTTATCTTGTAATTATTATTATCTAATACTCTTATAGTAGACAATGAAGATTATGGAATATTCAATACTACCTTTCTAACATTATTTCTGTAGTACAATTTCCCTTAATGGAAAAAATTAAATTAGCTCTTCTTATCAAAAACATTTTTGAATTATTATATGTATTTGTAAAATCTTAAAACTCCATTTACACTTCTAATCTCTTATCTCTTCATTCTTAAGCCTTACTTTATAATTTTTTGTCCCTGATAATTTCTTACGGTACATTTGTTCATACGAGTGACATTTCTATCACTCAATCCATCTCCTATCATGGGTTACACTTGGTCACAGTATCATGTGTTACACTTGGTCACACTATCATGGGTTACACTTGGTCACACTATCATGGGTTACACTTGGTCACACTATCATGGGTTAAACTTGGTCACACTATCATGGGTTACACTTGGTCACAGTATCATGTGTTACACTTGGTCTCACTATCATGGGTTACACTTGGTTACAGTATCATGTGTTACATTTGGTCACACTATCATGAGTTACACTTGGTCACAGTATCATGGGTTACACTTGGTCACACTATCATGGGTTACACTTGGTCACACCATCAGAAACTCAACACCACAAAAGAACCTACTGATTACTCATCTTTTACAGAAACTATACACCGTAATTCTAGGCACAAGTCACTGACTTTCATCAAATTTTGTAAGATTGAGCAAAGTATACATTTAAAGTTATCTTACAAGGAAATATTACATGAAAGAGAATAATAAAAAATAAATATAACAAAATTATTTATGATATCAGACGAAGTAGAAATAGAATTTAAATGTCAGTGAGAGCCGAATATGCAGAATTTTTATCAATTCATTGTTTATTCTATTTGACCAAATGAATTTTTTACCTCTGGCTGTAATTCGCAGAAATACTGGTATCAGGAAAATCAAATTTATCTCATTGTCAAGTTTATACAACGTTCTTTTATGCTGATTTTTGCTTCTGAGCATAATTAACTGTCTGAAGATAGAAAATTTCTTTTGTATATGTGTCTAAATTATTTTATTTTTCTTGTCATTTATCATCAGCACTGTCTTATTTTCGTTATTCTTGAGATATGATTTTATTTTTAGGTCTTTTAACATTTTCATTAGCATTTTTTCTCTGAGGTTACAAATAGGACAAGATCGTCTAAAGATCCGTTGTCACTGTTTTCATGTTTGGTTCCAAGTATATTCCAAATATTAACTTGTATAAGCGTTTAAATAACGTTTATAAAAACTAGAAAAATGGTATAAGCACGCAATTAAACATAATTTGTTATAAACGAAATATAGCATACATCTTCACAAAAATCATACCCCGAGGCAAAATCGAGAAATGAATTTTAGCTCAAAATTTGGGGCGCTACCCCAAAAACTCTATTTCTCGAAAGGGGTTGCGATGATTTTGATTAAAAAGTCCTAAAATGTAGCCCATTTGAATATAAATCTTACGATACAAGCCGTCTTTCCGGGAAAAATCTAGTTTCTTAGAAATTAGCTTAAAACATGACATTGATTCCCGGCCCAGGAGAAGTTATTTTTATAATAATTTTATATGAAGTGTTTAATAATAATTAAATGGACGTACAAAAACTAATAAATGGAAAACACGGTGCTAAGTAATTATGAACTTGATAGTGAGAAAGTTTGTCTGAGTTGATTGGACTGATATTTTTATTATCGACTTGATATTTTAACGAGGAAACCAAGTAACTAGTGCCTCAAACCAGAAATTCGAGCCTTTGCCAGCCTAAGACCTACACTGCTCTCCTAGAATATTCTAATTGGCTTCTACGTTTTTGGATGAAGTTCCTTGGTCAATTAGACAGAATAAAAAAATGCACGAGAAACCGAGTCATATACCTTTTCATAATCTATAAAAACAATATTGACAACCGGACAATTAATTTCGTCACAACCTGTACGTTAAAATTCAGTAGTTGATTCAAAAATTTTATTTAGAGCTTGAATATTGCCAATAGAAGAATATCCTGAAAGAATACGGACTTGTTCCAAATTCCAAACGCTGATTTTTCTTCTAATCCTCTTCTATTCTTTTACAGATTGTTTTCATAAAAGATCCAGACTCAAGAGTTATACTTAAAAGTATAACTATAGCTAGTTGTGCATTGTCTGAACCCTTTTGTATACAGGAATATAATATTAGAAGAAAAACCATGGTTCAGGAACCTGTTCCGTGTTTACAATCATATTGAACAATTCATTCCCTATGCTGCTGAATTTCTGATAAAATATTGTTAACATTCATCTGATCATTAACAGGCATTTTATCATTTTTGAGTTTAGACACTATTTTACCAATTTTGGTTTTAATGAATGGTGTAATTGGATGCGGAGAGTTTTCTAACCTAATTAAATTACGTGAAACAATAGAGGTTTTCGATAATACTGTGTAGCTTGTTTTCAACACAGCTCCTCTTTCTTTCATCTGTATTTCCAGTTTAATTTTTCAATCAATGGACAATAATGTATTGTAATCATTATTATTATAAAAGTTTGGGGTAAAATAATTATAATTTCAGGAGGTCAAAAATTCTGCTTTTCCTGCTGGAAATTTAACTTTTAAAAATCTTCTCCTATAGTTGGAATTAGGTAACTATGAACTTAAGAACTAAAATCATTGCAGTGTTTCTTAAAGGTAGTAAAACAAATTAAATAATAATTATAATAATAATAAAAAGCATAACTAATTAATTAACGCAGCACGGAATGTGTGGATATTCTTTTATGGTGTAAAATTAATTCTTGTAACTCTTTTACCCTAAATAAATATAAATCCGTTAGCTGAAATAAATTAGGAGCATCACCTTTACCATCCAGTAAAAGTAATGGTTTGCTGATAAAAAGTTAATGTAGATTTAGTTGCAATTGTTGAATTAATACAGTTATAGTTAATTAGATTATACCACCTTAAATAAATATTAAATTAGGTTTATGTTTCCCAAGAATTTCAAAAATTACATTCAGTCCTCATTATAACCTTTAACTTTTATATTATTTACATTTTAAAATATATATTATTTTTGTAATTTATTTGTATATTATGTAATTTATTTTACTACGTTTTTATTAACTTGGTTTCTTGTTTGTATGTTTGTTTGTTTGTCCGGTACAAATCTTGCAATCGAATTTTAACTAACATCCCGAGTAGCTAGACATTTGAAACTTTCAGAACAGCTCAGAACACGATGACAATGGATTACTTTAATGCTTTTAGTAATTTTTCAGCAGAATTTAATTCGTTTTCAGCAAATTTGCTGCATGGAAAGTTAGTTCGGAAAAAATCCGCAAGTTATTTTATTTGTTTTGTTACATCCCATAATATTTACAATCCTTCATTTTGACAGATTTCAAATTTAAGATTTTTTATTAAGAGGTAAACATTGAATGACAGCGAAAAAGAATAAGTAAACCAAGTAAACAAAAATAGAAATTAATTGAATTTAAAAACGTAGTATATAAAAAGTTCTCTTTATCTTGTAATTATTTTCTTCTTCTTCTTTATTTGTGTTAATAAATTTTTTTCTTCTTATTTTTGTTTCAGGTAAGTTGCATATGAAGATAATACATCGATTTAATTTCTAAAACTATAACCATTTAAAAATGGACAACGAAATTTGTAAGTTTTTTTCCCCTAATTTTAGTTATAGCTTGATTAATTAGTATAAATGTGCGTTGCTTGTTGCTTTATTGCTTTACCATTATGTTGTATTTGTTTCTAGTAAATAATTAAGAGTAAAATCATTTAAAATAAATACACCCTTTAGAATGAAACTAGAATTTTAATAAGGCCTATTTATTTTTATATTTTAATGTGTATTGTAATTGTCATGCCAACTTTTGATTGGTAAACGTGCTTTGGGTATAGTAACCTATTACTAAAGATGTAACTACATATTTTTACAGACACATACACATTTATAACTATTATATTAACCTTTGTTAGATTCACTTGAACAATTAAAATAAATTCTTTTTTTGCGAATGATGATTCTTTATGAATATGAAATCCAAAGTTTTACTTCTTCCACTGGAAACAACTTACATAAGAGATGTTGTACACCATGACGTTAAACTCCAATTTAGCCGCAAAAGGAGTGTAACGTTGGATTTTAACTCTTTATTTAGAAATGCACTTAACTAAAAATCCTAAATAGCTTTGATTCTAACAGTAAAAACCCTATATCCTTACGATTCCTTGATATAATTTGAAAAATATTATTATCTAATAGTCCAGGAGATAGCGTGCAAAAAAGAGACTGACTAACATCAAGCTAGAATTTTGTTTACAAGTAAATGTTTTGGTACCTTTTAAGAATATATGGCCGGCTAAGTTCATAGGTTGGCATAAAAAAAAAAATCCGGTAAAGAGCGGCCATGCCCTACCCTTTTTGGTAGACAATGTGATTTTTATGATCCTAAACTACGAACTTAGTTAGTAGACAGAAAATCATGTTGATGGTAGTTTGTCGCTTGACAGAGGAGCACTCTGATCTCGAGTAATATTTGACTAAGTAACCTATCAAGTGACAAACTATCATTAACAACAAAATTATTGGTCTACTAAGTTCGTACTCAGGATCATGAAAATAACATTGTCCACTAAAAAGGGCGGGACATGGCCGCTCTCCCAAAACCGTTTGTCCCGCAGACGAACTTAGCCGACCACATATTCTTAAAAGGCACCAAAACATTTACTTTTACACAAAATTCTAGCTTGATCACAAACACTTTTTGCACTCTATCTCCTGGACTAAGAGGAAAATTATTATTTTTGACTTTAACTCACCTCCTAAAAGTATGAATTTTACGAAGAAAAAAATATATCGGTTTTTATAGAAAACTATGTTTTTAGATATCTAAAAGTGGATCTGTCAGAGGGCACATCGTCCACCTGTACTCGGAAATCAGACCTGGTCAAAATATTCGTTTAGGTGAGTCCATACTTGGAAATATACCACGGAAAAACAATCTATTGGGTATCTTTGGCATTGGATGTGGAAATATTCAAATTTGGTCTCTCCCCCAAATTCGGTTTCGGTTTTACTTATTTTCTCACAGGAATGACTTCTCTCTGTATTTTTATCTTGAGCACGAAATAAAATAAGTTATACTTATTATTTACCTGTATTTCATATTTTAAACAGTGGAATAATCACTTTTATCTTCTTTCGTCCGTTCTGTAATTTAAACAACTGGTGGATTAGTATGTTCTTCAGGCACTATTATAAATATTTGATAGCATTTGATATTACATCTTTTTCTTAGTTTTTTTAATTGTTTCTTTATAGCCCTGGAGATAGTGTGCAATAAAGTGTGTGCCTATCATTAAGCTAGAATTTTATGTACAAGTCAATTATTTTAGTGTCTTTCAAGAATAAATGGTCGGCTAAGTTGGTCTGCGGGACATAACTTTGCAATAGGCATTTGAAAGACCCTTTTTGGTGGACAATGAGATTTTCATGATCCTGAGTACCAAATTTGTTAGTAGTACGATAATCATGATTATTTTAGTTTGTCCCTTGATAGGGGCACTTTGATTTGGAGTAATGTTTGAATAACTTACCTATCAAGGGACAAACTAAAATCAACTTTATTTTCGGTCTACTAACTAATTTTGTACTCAGGATCATGAAAATCACATTGTCCACCAAAATGGGTAACATAATCGCTCTCTGTCGGTTTATTTGTTACAAAAGCTTATTGCCAAGTTATGTCCCACAGAAGAAAATAGCCGACCAAATTTTCTTAAAAGGCACTAAAAGATTAATTTGTAAAAATAATTCTAGCTTGATGTTATTCAAACACTTTTTTGCACGCTATCTCCTAGACTATTACTTCTGTAAATAAATAACATGTATTATTTTGTATTTTTTTTACTGCGGATGTATGTTTATCATTTAGTTTGCTGTTTTTAACATCTCGATCAGGAAAAAGCGATCAGCCACTTCAAATGTCTATAGGTGAAATAAGTCTCCCTTCTCTTAGATTCAAACCATATTATGTTGTAGGACGCAATATCAGGCGAGTGCAAGTGGCAACTGAATGTTGTGTATTCGTAGATAACACTCTTTGCATGAATCTAAGGCTGTGCAGATGATGTTGATATATTAATTACGTCAGGTTCCAGGCAGCATATTAACATAATATGTAAATCTGTATAACTTAACTTTTGCATGTATTTAGCTCTAGGCTCCAGGAGTCTACTGTGCTTGTGAGGAATTATGATATTATCTAAACACTCATTCAAGAAAGTGAAATTTGAACATGTAATGTTTTTTTATAATATAAATTACATTATGCAATATTCTGCCAATTAGTGTGTCACATCGCTTCCTCGCGTTCTACCATGGGCGCTTTTACACTTCTATGATAATTTGCTTTTACGAACCAATACTGTCTAATTTATCAGGCAATAATGGGTCTCGTCTATAAGTTTATCAGCCTGTCCACAATTTTTTCGAATCAACATATCTTTTAAAAAAATTATTTGATTTTAATGAAAATTAAATGGCAGTTCATAATGTTAGTACCGCATAAGTTTCAACCTTCTGCACCCAATGTTTTTCTTCTACATACACACTAACATATTCATTTACATCTTGAGTGTACTCATCTACTATTAAAGAAGTTCTGATAGTTTGTTCAAAGTAGTAAATAATATAAGTTATCTGTGGGCCACTTTCGACAAATTATCCATATTTTTTATAAATTGGATGAGTAATTTTTATATGTGGGTGTTAATAAAATAAACTATGTGTGCAAGTGGAAGAGAAACCAATGAGGGCAGAAGGTTGCAACCTACAACATAGATCAGAATTCAGGATTCTCGAATCTTTTTGGTTGAAGGGCCGGTCTGGAAAAGATGGTCCATAGCGGACCGGATGATAAATGCAACATTTAGCTATCGGACGTCACAATGGTAGGGAACATGGATGATAAGCTTATAAACCATAACCACTTCGGCCATAAAAACTTATATAAGACTCGTGTTGATTTTTTTTATGGTTGAAATGGTACAGATCTCACAGTGCCATACTTTGGAGACATCTGGCATAGACTAAAGGTGGAGATACACATGCCTGAAGCTTGGACAAAAACATGCTAGCTACTTGCACGTAGTTATGTTAAATGACATGCTTGTAGCTGGCAAGCAAGCAAATAAAAATCCTTGGTGCGACAGTTACTGGCTCTTTTGACATGCAAGCTACTTCCCCAATGTGTATCTCCACCTTCATTATGACTTCCCATCCAAATTTCAGTAAAACCGGATATGTTTTTAAGATATTGGGGTTTTCAAAAATTAATTTGAACGTCAGGTCTTCAGACGGACAAACAGACATAAAATTAGTCTGTCAAATAGTGTGGCATATAGCTTCCTCGCATACTATCACGTATTTCATTGATGCTTTCCTTTTACTTACTTTACTTTTTTACTTACTTATTCCAGTCCTCTTCTCACACTTCTCGGTGTCGCCGAGAGGATCTAAAAAGGTCAAAGATGTCGCCAGTTCTTCCTATAGAAGCAATTTCCCTGGCATTTCTAGGGTTGATACCTCGTTTGCGGAAAGCCGGTGCCAGGGAGTCTGGCCAAGTCATTCTCGGACGGCCTGGAGCCACTTTCCCTTCTTAGACACCTTCACTTTCGTAGGGATTCTGTGGTCCTCCATCCTGGCCACGGGGCCAAACCATGGAAGCTCGTGTCTGTATCTATCCTTTCCGGTCTATCTAGCTTCCCTCTCATTCTATCAAGTACTTCATTGATCCTATGCTTTTACTACCAATTATCCTCTAGTTTATCCAAAGCGGCCCGCACAAGATCAGTAGTATTTTCAATAATATTATTGAAAATACTATTGACAATATGAAATTTAATAACAAATTATCATCAATACTGTTTTTTTTATATCAATACCAACTCCGCACACGGTCAATAGTATTGACAATACTTTTGTGTATTGACAATACTATTGACCGTGAGCGGGCCACTTAATTTTAATTAAGTATGACAATTCTATTTTTAGGTGAGGTTTAGGGGTTTTCCTACTTAAGAAAAGTCAATTTACCTAAAAAAAAAAAAAAATCAGCAATTATTTAAAAATATGACGATTTTGCATAGCAAAAGATTAAAGTTCACAGCTCAAAAGGGTAAGAATAGTTTTTCTCCAATAAACTTTTTTCGCTGTTACTATGTATGAAAGAACATATACGTTTATGTTTACTATTCATAAGGAAATAGATTTTGATTGTTTTGTAATTAATTGTTTCTAGATGTTTGAAAATGACTCAAGGTTGGAGTCGAAATAGAGCCATATGACGTAGAAGAGTATGTGTTTTCTAAATCCCTAAGGACATAATTACAACACACTTAATACAACATTACTGAATAATTCAAGGGATCACATTCATCTATAATATGAACATTTTTTATTGCTAGGATTCACTGAAAAAATTTGGTATATTGTTAATTCGCTTGCATATGAACTTTTGCGATGCAGCACTAGAGTGAACTTGGCTGATGGGAGCCAAAGTATGAACTTTTTGCTGTTTGTGTGCGGTGGTATGAACTTGGCCTGTGTGGGGTATTGTGAACTTGGCTGATGGGAGCCAAAGTATGAACTTGTTGCTGTTTTGTGTGCGCTGGTATGAACTTGGCCTGTGTGGGGTATTGTGAACTTGGCTGATGGGAGCCAAAGTATGAACTTGTTGCTGTTTTGTGTGCGCTGGTATGAACTTGGCCTGTGTGGGGTATTGTGAACTTGGCCGGAGGTGGGAGTCTTACACAAGAAGTCAACTTGACACTGGTCGTTCAGTTTCACCCTCTCCTCTCCTCGAGTTACCAGTCTTCATATTGCGACATCCTCCCAGCCCCACCACACTTTGCAAACAAAACTTTCACTCCCATACCTCCACAGTCATGTCCTCCAAAACATCTCAAATGCACACACTCTAAATAAATTAAAAATTACCTTATTTAGTTTATGTAATTTTTTTTTTTTTTTAATTCAGTAATTTGTGACACAGAGTAGGTTCTACGATTGTTATTTTTATTACTTCCAAACGTCTATTGTCCTATAACTTTTTTGATGACTTAAATTTCTTAGGCTGTATTTCCTTCTTAGAATTAATATTTTTTACACATTTTCAGATTCGTCATAATATTTGCCAAATGTTAGTAGAGTGGAAACTACAAACTTCCTTAATATTCTAACTTTTGTCTCAATTTAGGCTTGCTACACCCAAATATGTTAATAAAAGGATAAAAATTCCATTAGCTTAACAGAATTTGATGACTTTAATTTTATCTTAGGCTGTGTTTCCTATTTATAATTAATATATTTTAAACATTTTCAGATTCCTCATAATATTTGCCAAATGTTAGTAGAATGGAAACTACAAACTTCCTTAATAGTCTAACTTTTTGTTTAAATTTACGCCTGCTACACCCAAATATGTTATTAAAAGCGTAAAAATGTCATTTGGTTAATAGCAAAATGACAATTTTCTAGGTCTTATTCATTTTATTGCTTATACTTTATTATTTATACAATTATTTGTTCTTACTTATGTAATTCATTGTTTTTGATTTCTTTTTAAATTTTATTCTTTATATAATGTCGACCAATAATTGAATTAAATAAAAAAA
Organism: Gerris buenoi; assembly: GCA_001010745.2. NCBI lineage: Eukaryota > Metazoa > Arthropoda > Insecta > Hemiptera > Gerridae > Gerris > Gerris buenoi. Next base: position 143,527 of record KZ652138.1, read on the forward strand.
ATAACAACTTTTTAATATCTTGAGGTAACATTGATTTTTCATTTAATTATAATACACGGTTTTTAATCAATTTAATTAAAATATAATATTAAGCAATTGAGATGTTGCTCGAATTAAAAAATGTATAGTGAATTATTTTAATTAGCACAACAAACTTATAACAATATAAGCGCTGGCTATTGCATCGAATTTATAATTTACTAGCTTAAATCTGCATTTCGAACTAGATATTCTATACCTGGAGTTATCAATCGGTTTAAATTCGCTGAATTATATACAGGTATGAGAGAGTAATCTATCAGTGGATGTGTATTATGTATCCAAACAACGAAATTAAAACAGTCTTGTCCAACATTTATATTTCATAACAAAACCCATAATTAAAATTCTAATTCAATTTATTTCTGGTTAGGACTAGTTTTATTTAATGTATAATTTGATGTAATAAAATAATCTCTCACTCTTATAGCACCTGTTTAGTTATTAAGTTTTATAACTTCATCTCTTCCATTATCTTTGTCCTTCTTCTTATGGCACTGAATCTTTATACTCGAGATTCATCGATGTAGAATATTTCATTATTTTTATTAGTATTATTAGAATTGTATTTTATGGGATTTTTTGTGTATGCATTTCGGTTTTCTGGGTCAGAAAATGTTGATTTTTAAAACCTTTTTGCATCTATACGAAGATTCGTAAAGCCTTACTCAAATAACTTTGATAAAATTTGCTATACATGTCTGGTCATAATCAATAAATCAGTTTTAGCACTTAATTTTGTTGAGAGTTATCCCCGAAAAGTATGAAATATTTAGCTTCCAAGCTTACCAGAGGTAACGGAAGCTATGTGATCGTTCTGAAGAATCAAAATATTTTATGTCTCCCATTAAAAAAATTTCAAGACAGATTTCAGACATCAGGGCACATTTTTGGTTCCGTGACTGTCTGTCGGTCTGTCGTCCAATTTTTGTGAATCAACATATCTTAAAAACTACACGTCCAATTTTAATGGGTGGTAGGTTATAATTAGCCTTTTTGATCCTATATAAGTTCCAACCTGTTGCGCTTATTTGTTTCTCTTGCACATGCGCACAAACATACATTTATTTACATCTATAGCTTTAGTAGTACTTATCTGATTTTTTATGAAACTACAAATAACTAGTTAATCGAAAGTAACCCGCAGATAGCCCAAGATTAATTTGAACCATCTGCGCTCTTTATCTTTTGCTAAATTGATACTTTAATTCATATAAAAAAACAAAACGGAAGAAACAAACAAATTAGACAATAATAGTTTGCAAAAGCATAAAATCAATAAATTGCGTGGATCAGATATAGCTAATGGAAGCTATAGCTATCACACCAATCACAGTCTACGGGCAGTTTTAAAAAAAAAATTGTAAATAGTAGTACCTGCATTTGTTTAAAATTACGTGCTAAAATTAGTTGGACAAATTACTTGATGCAGTTTTTGACAGTTGTTTTACCTCGGTTGGCCTTGATTATTATGGTTCTTATATGCTTGTATTAGAATATAGTTATGAATATATTCTTCTACAAGGAATCTTTATGTTTAATTAGGACAGTTGATTAACTTATTCAAAGCTCGGGATTTGTTGATGAAGATTTCGCATCAGATCCCCATACATAATAATGTATTTGTTATTTTTTTTCATCGAGTTATGATCTGAGGCCGGAGTTAGTGTCAATGTTAGGTAGTAAATAATTGTAGGTGATGTGAGAGATGGAGTCCCTGACATAGTTTGAGTTCATTCCCTCAGCTCTGGCTCCTAACTCTGGCCAAGGTGAAATTCACAACACCAAGCCGTTTCTTTCTCAATAAAACTTTAAATACTATGCCACACGAGGAAATTCAATCCTTGATATGCTTGCAGCCATTTAAACTTTAAATACTATGCCACACGAGGAAATTATTACAATCTTTGATATGCTTGCAGCCATTTAAACTTTAAATACTATGCCACACGAGGAAATTATTACAATCTTTGATATGCTTGCAGCCATTTAAACTTTAAATACTATGCCACACGAGGAAATTATTACAATCTTTGATATGCTTGCAGCCATTTAAACTTTAAATACTATGCCACACGAGGAAATTATTACAATCTTTGATATGCTTGCAGCCATTTAAACTTTAAATACTATGCCACACGAGGAAATTATTACAATCTTTGATATGCTTGCAGCCATTTAAACTTTAAATACTATGCCACACGAGGAAATTATTACAATCTTTGATATGCTTGCAGCCATTTAAACTTTAAATACTATGCCACACGAGGAAATTATTACAATCTTTGATATGCTTGCAGCCATTTAAACTTTAAATACTATGCCACACGAGGAAATTATTACAATCTTTGATATGCTTGCAGCCATTTAAACTTTAAATACTATGCCACACGAGGAAATTATTACAATCTTTGATATGCTTGCAGCCATTTAAACTTTAAATACTATGCCACACGAGGAAATTATTACAATCTTTGATATGCTTGCAGCCATTTAAACTTTAAATACTATGCCACACGAGGAAATTATTACAATCTTTGATATGCTTGTAGCCATTTAAACTTTACCATAAATACATTTTTGGTCTGAAGTACTATATCGATATTTTATAAAGTGTTACAAATTAATTTCCGTTCTGTCTATGTTTGACCCTATTATTAACGTAATACTCTTATTTCTCCGTTAATCCTTCTATATTTAAACAAACTGAAATTTCTTTAACTGTATGATTTTCAGACACATTGTAAAAACCACTTATTTTAAGCTAATAACCCATTTTAATTCTTATTGGAAACAATGCTTTTGTGAAGTGGCTTCCATTCAGTTTGTCAATTGTAAGAATTCAATACAGCTAGTGGAGCAAAATACTACGCCCGCGCCATCCCTTACATATACGAGTATAGTTATTGTTCTGTACTCACATGAATATAACTAAACTAATGTAACTAATATGAATTATACTCATATTAACTCTGAACGATTAAAAATTTGTATTTCAAGAACAATCAATCTAACAGTGTGACATAAATAATAATCCAGGTTTGTTTACCTGTCATAAACTAAAGTGACAGCTTTCAATACATAACAGCTCAGAGCAAGAAAGGGGTAGAGGGAACAATGCTATAGAAACCGGGTCTCAAAAAGTGGTTCATTATGTGAGCCCCCTATATTAGCGCTCCAAGCGAGCTCAATCCGAACTAAAAAGATCACGTGGTCACTGGTCCTTTTCCTATTGGTCTATTGCTTGTCGTTCCGTGCCCACAGACGCTTGTCAACAAACCTTTTTATGTCACTTATATTATTATCCTAATCAGCTGATATCAATATCAGATAAATTTCGAGTTTTTATCGAGATATCGATACTGTTTCACCAAACTGCCGCTTGGAGCGCTAATATAGGGGGCTCACATAATGAACCACTTTTGAAATCGCATTGTTCCCTCTACCCCTTTCTTCCTCTGAG
>KZ652138.1:159508-181253 GCA_001010745.2 Gerris buenoi
ATATATATATTGAAATCCATTAAATCGAATTTTTAGCGCCATCACAATACTTTCTCTTTATATAAGAAAGTAAAAAGGTGGAGCAATTTAAACTCAATTTGCACTAACAGCAGACCATACGCTACAGGGATGTACATAATTTTTTTCATCAAAGTCATGCAATCTAATTAAATTAATAATAAATGGTAAACGGTAAATCCATCTCAATCTTTAAAATTTTCTTAATACGTTAAATAAAGGTGGATTTGCCTTGTTTACATAACCCAGTCTGTTTTACCTTGAGACCTGCGTACAAATACTAAAATATAATTTAATATAAATTTGTCATAATTAGTATTTTTTTATTAAAAATAAAAATATACAGTTTAAAAAATCGGTCCAAGATAACTCAGACAAACTTTCTCATATACGAAATCATAATGACTTCGCCCAGAGTTTTCCATTTATTAGTTTTCGTTGGTACATTTAATTATCATTGAACATTTCATCAAAATTCAACATAAAAATAACTTCTCCTCAGCGGGGAATCGAACCCGGCCTCTCTCTGTCCGCGATTAAAGCTATTTGTTTTAACCTAATTGTGTATATCCATCCGAATCTTAAAAATAAAATTTTCTTAATATGTTTAAATAAAGGCGGATTTGCCTTGTTTACATAACCCAGTCTGTTTTAATTTTAGGCCCACATATAAAAATACAAAAATATAATATAATTTAGTAAATGTATCATAATTAGTAATTTTTTTTGAAAGTCTATACATATTTATAACTTAACTCTTTTAAAAATGAAGAGTGATTGAAAGTTATTTTGATATTAAATGGTTGAGTCTACATGACTTAGTTGTTATTTAAGACATTGCAGGAGTGTGCAGTGATTAGACGGTCAGACTGCACGAGTGAGGGTTGATGCCGAGGATGAGGTTGCCTGTGTCAGTGTGGTTGTGTAGTCGAGTCGTGTATATACAAGTGGCCGTTGTGTCAGTGTGTTTATTAGGTCAGAGTGGTAGGGAGGGGGTAGGCAGGGTTCAATGGCCAGTGTCAAGTTTGCTGCGACCTAGTCCCCCCCCCCCCCTCTATACTTTCAATCTTACTTCCACAACAAATGTTTATATCCATACTTGTTGGGCATTCTATTAAACGTCACTCGTTTTTAACTCTTAGTTTTATTTACACTTTTCCTACTCCTTATCACTTTTGACCCCCTTTTTGTTTATATCACCCTTCTTATATTTTATCACCATNCACTCGTTTTTAACTCTTAGTTTTATTTACACTTTTCCTACTCCTTATCACTTTTGACCCCCTTTTTGTTTATATCACCCTTCTTATATTTTATCACCATTCCATATTCATTGTTCATTATAAGTCATTAAAATATTTCCCTTTTTCTTATTTTATTTTTTTCTTATTTAAAAAAAACAACTAATAAATGACTAATACTTATTTTCTAATAGCTAAATAAAGAACATTTTTATTAATGAACTGTTTAATCCTTATCAATATCATTCATGAATTTTTCTCTGAATATAAAAGTAAATTACTTAGAATTTTTACTTTATCTTATGAAGAGAAAGTGTTGATGGCGCGAAAATTCAAATTTGCGTTTCTTATGAATCGCACGTTTTCTGGTCCGCTAATTCCAAAAAGTGGTTGTTAAAAAAATGTCTGTTTCTATCGTCGGTCGTCTGTCTGTCATCTGTCTGTTGTCTGTGCAGACGCGTGGAGCCTAAACTACTGGGCCGATTTTGACGAAATTTAGCATGAATGTTTATAAATATACCTTGACGCGCTATATTGAACTTTAGCTTTAAATTTAGGAGCCCTATCCCCAAAAACTCTTAAAAAAGAAAAAAAGTGAAAAAAATCTTGAGAATGGTTCCGACGATTTTGATTAAAAAAATACTAAAACGTAGTCTGAAGAAATATAATATGAATCTAATGATATATAAGGATGATTCACATAACACCGTGTCGTGCCAACGACCATATCCCGACCGGGTGCCGACCATCATATATACATTAATATACATTATTATTCATACATATTACACCGGGCGGTCGTAATCGGAAGAGTAATTTTTGGATGACCGTGCCCGCGTCACTATATCCTGTCGTTGACTGCCCGGCAACACAATTCATATTACGACGTGCCGTGGCCGGGGAAGAATACTCACCGACATTTTGACACCGAAAAAATGTAATACGAATGTAGCGCCCGGCTGGAAGACGACCGGTCAAACATGAATGCGAGACTCCCGGACTCTAGTGAAAAAGAGTTGTTTTTCACTAGAGTCCGCGGTTTTCGAGTTATTCAAGAAAAACGTGTAAAATTGTCCTGTAAGAGCCCCCCTGAGGTAAAATAGTTATTTACGCATCAAGGGAGTAAAGTAAGTGATTGCACCCTGAGCGATGAAGTTGGTTCCTGAGGCGAAGCCGAGGAAACCATAACGTTCACTCTCGAGGCGAAGCCGAGAGAGTTAATTATCGCGAGGGTGCAAGTGAATTTTACTCCCGAGGTACGTACAAGATTTTACCTCCAGAAGGGAGAAAAAAAATAATTGAATAAGATGTTAATTTTAAAGTATTTTATGTTAAAAAAGTAAACATTTTTATATTTAAACAAATTGATATATAGTCCAGTCAAATGGTAGTTTGAAGTGGAAAGTTTTGGTGTAATTGTTGTTAGTGGCTTATTTTATGTTTTTTGGGGGTGCTGAACACGAATCTGAAGTTGTCCAACAAAATTTCCCTCGGCAAATATGAGAAATCATCGAAAAACTAAAAAAAAAAATGTTTTTTATTGGTTTTCAGCTTATAACTTGCAAAGCAAAAAGTAGTAAAATAAAAAGGAGAAAATAATATACATTTTATAATACATTTATAACTTACATTTTATAACTACATTTATAACTTTTATTTGTACGTCGTATGGTTTTCACGCAAATGGGAGTTGAAATATTGGGAAGATGTGGCGGGTGGAGGGAACAGGATGAAGGGTAAACGGTTGGTGGAAAGACTGCGCTGGCAGTTAATTTTATGTTTTTGGGTGTGCTGAACACGAATCTAAAGTTGTCCAACAAAAATTTTACACCCAAATATGAGAAATCATCATAAAACCACTTTTTACTTTTATTTTTTTAGTGGATTTCGCCTTATAACTTACAAAGCAAGCTATTTACGCAAAAAGTGGAAGAGTAGTAAAATAAAGAGGAGAAAATAACCTACAAATTATTTCTTTACCATTTTTTTGTAAGTCGAATGGTTTATATGCAAAAGAGGGGTTGAAATAACCGGGAAATCAATAATTTTTGAAAAATAGCAACAAACCTTATTCTTAAAATAATATATAGCGAATTTCTGAACAATTTATATGTATTTAAGTACTAATGCGAGCTCTTAGACACAGGTTCTATTATTTTTGTTGCTATTTTTCAAAAATTACTGATTTCCCGGTTATTTCAACCCCTCTTTTGCATATAAACCATTCGACTTACAAAAAAATGGTAAAGAAATAATTTGTAGGTTATTTTCTCCTCTTTATTTTACTACTCTTCCACTTTTTGCGTAAATAGCTTGCTTTGTAAGTTATAAGGCGAAATCCACTAAAAAAATAAAAGTAAAAAGTGGTTTTATGATGATTTCTCATATTTGGGTGTAAAATTTTTGTTGGACAACTTTAGATTCGTGTTCAGCACACCCAAAAACATAAAATTAACTGCCAGCGCAGTCTTTCCACCAACCGTTTACCCTTCATCCTGTTCCCTCCACCCGCCACATCTTCCCAATATTTCAACTCCCATTTGCGTGAAAACCATACGACGTACAAATAAAAGTTATAGACATAAAATGTAGATTATTTTCTCCTTTTTATTTTACTACTAGACTACTTTTTGCGTGAGTAGATTGCTTTGCAAGTTATAAGCTGAAAACCAATAAAAAACATTTTTTTTTTTAGTTTTTCGATGATTTCTCATATTTGCCGAGGGAAATTTTGTTGGACAACTTCAGATTCGTGTTCAGCACCCCAAAAAACATAAAATAAGCCACTAACAACAATTACACCAAAACTTTCCACTTTGAGCTCTTTTTATGCACCATTTGACTGGACTAATATACTAATAATTCACCAGATAAGTTTAATCTTGTTAAAATTAAATTATAGATAGTAATTAATTGAATTTATATGCTAGGATTAATGGGAGATCAGTTGGTAGCTGAGTTGTGTATTGAAAACTAACGTATAATCATCCATATGAGTAGATCTACATTTTGAAATAATGATTTCTCTTTTAACTTTTAGTTTGTTTAACTGATGAGTCATCATGACAAACGTCGTGAAGGATATGTGTGAAGATGTCATTATAGATTTAGACAATAAACAATAGTTAATAAATGAAATATGTATTAGCACCAAGCTTATTTACTTGTGCTTATCACTTGGGCAACACTGGAGGGAATCATGAAAGTTCATGATTCCCTCCTTTCTCATTACTCCCTGTTGAGCCCGACCGGGTGCAATGAGCTACTTTCCTCCCTGTAAACTAGGGAGAAAAGTTCATTTTTTCTCCCCGCTGCGCTGGAGGTAAATGATATTTTTCGAAATTTATCGATTTTAATTTACGAATATCTCGAAAACCGTTGGAATTTCGACAAATATGTATAGATACAATTTTATAGGAAATTTAATAAGCTTTAATTTTTATTTGTGACATATTTTTTTTAGAAACCACCCTTTCCAAGATATAATCGATAAACCCTATTTTGGGACCTTCTACCCTCCCTCCTACTCTATGCTCACCTCCCATGGGCGGGGACTTTTAGTATGTTTACCTCCTAACTACTCTGAACAAAGCCCTGAGGTCAAATACTATAGCATATTTCATGCACTCTACACCCCTCTTTTGAGCCTTCATTGGCTGGACTATATCTCTATTTAGTTAACTAATTCTTATTTTTCCAAATAGATATTTGTTACTTCTGTTTATATTTACATACATATTTTTTCCACAATAGCAATGCGTTAAAAGAAAAATTAAAAGAAGTGTGAATAGAATAACCATTATTATAATGGTGAGATAATCCCCATCCCCAGATACGTAGTTGAATAATTAAAACATCCAATCAGTAAAAACGTTTCTTATACTATTCCGTAAGTAATTGTAAATTTCAGTATCGCAGATTAGAACTTGGTTACGATTCACAAATATGGGATTAATTTGCTTCCGTATTTAGGTACTTCATAAATCAATTCGAAACGAATAAAGTGTCTACACTCCGAGTTTTACAAGAAAATCCCAAGGGCCATCTTTACTTCAAAAAAACAACCCCTTAACATTTATTAATGTAAATAAACACATTTCTTACGATAGCTAATATAATCCTCAAGTTAAAAGACCCCTTCCTTGTTGCATTTTAAATCTCTTCCATTTATGTGGTTTACAATATGAATTTCCTTATACCTCGCTCTGAACAGGCTTATTTGCATTGTATACAATATTGCAACCATTTATTTCGCTAGAAATACATTCTAATTTAATAATTTTAATATTTATGAACATTTATTTACCCTCAATGAACGTGTTTTGCCCTTTTTTGAAACTTCTGACTTGGATATTATCAGGAAGGGTGATTTAGGTTATTGTTTCAAGAACGAAGAATAGTATTTAGAACCCAAGGAAGAAATTAAGATCATTTATGTATTTCTAAGCATTCGCTGTGAAATCAAAATCATTGGAGTTATTTTAAATTTTTTAGGAGAATTCTCTTATTTATCATATATTGCTCATACCCCTAATATTTCCTCACTAGCAGGTGTTCCAATGTTATAAATTAGAATTGTAGTAGGAAGATCAAAACGTATTGAATATACGATAATAGACGATAACTTATAAGAAAAGTGAAACTATAAATGGGTGATCACAGATCTGTTCGCCCTGCTGATGTTCACACTGCATCATCGCTATATACTTATGCAGATCAACCCCTACCCCATACCCATTTATCATTCAGTACCCTATACCCATATATCATCCAGTACCCTATACCCATTTATATAGCGCTATATAAATACCCACTTAAGCAGTTACCCTGCTGTTTAAAAGTGAAGTGGCGACTAACTGGTTGCCTATGTCAATTGTAATGTTTGTGGAGAGACAAACTAACCCCGTGTCATCAATTACATATATGGGCCAAATATGTTATATTATAATTGAATGCCCTTTGGCAAACCTAATAAGCCCGGAACAGGCTGATACGCCACGGATTTATTTAAACGAGCGTAGTGAGTTTTTCTTAAATTCAGAAACTTTTTTGAATGTTTGTTTGTCTCATGATAACTGGCGTAAAAAAAAAATATTGATTTTAACGAAATTTTCCACGCAGATGCAACTCAGCAACTGTGTAGTTTTTGAAAACTTCACTATTATTTTTTCTTCAATTCAGACTTTTTTGTGTTGTTGGAGACATACAATAACTGGCGTATAAATTGACTTATTTAAACGAAATTTTTCACACAGATGCATCTTCGCATTTTTGCGACAACTGTAAAGTATAGTTTTTGCAAATTCCACTCTAAATATTTTCAAAATGGTGGACCACTTAAAAACAATATTTTTGTCCGTATGGCATGTTATATATCAATTCAAAGGTCTTGAAGAGTAGGAAAAGAATATGTAACTATTATTCAGGGGCAAAGCCGAAAAAAAAAAAAACAAAAAAAAAAAACATATGGGAACAGTTTTCGAGAAATATATATTATTTTTTTTCACGATTTTGAGAGTTTTTGGTGAGTAGCGCCCCCAAATTCATTTTTCGATTTCTCGTCAGAGTATAATTTGTCTGCCAGAATGCCAAATTTCATTGAAATTGACCTAGTGCCTCTAACCCCAAACATGTACCCAGACGAAAGAAATATTTTATAAACCACTATTTTGGACTAAAGGGACCCCTAAAATGTGTTAATCCATCATAATATAATCTACTTTTTGCGTCGTCACAATACTTTCTCTATACACATACTATGTATATATGAGAAAGTAATGAAACCGTAAACAATTCTTTTGCATATACTTCACACAAGATAAAGTAAAAACGCAGTTAAACTATGATTAACGTATCAAGTTTTACAAACTACATAGCGGAGGAGCTATTCCAAAGTTAGATATAAGCACAACTTTACTATTGTGATAATAGAGGTGATAAGAGTTTATGGTTTTAGTCGGAGTAGAAAGTAGTGTTTAACATGGGGACTGTACTGATAACGCAAGGCTTTCACCTATGTAGCGTCTCTTTGTCATTTTAGAAAATGTTTTATCTTACCTCTTACAAGAATTAAGCTTTCAAATATCATTCTTTAACTATTTAGAAGATAGCTTTACTATTTCCTTTATTTTCTACTATGACAAAAATAACGTTACGAACAAATTGTTCTTAACTGTGCTTACATTGATTTTATTTTAAATACAAATATCTTAAATATATAATACTTATTAGAATTTATTGTTGCTTAGAGTTTATTGTTGTTGTTATGTGTGATTATTTTTGGAACGAAGTTCCTCATGGCACGTTCTGGAGCCCGGAAGTGGATTCGTAAAAAAACGACCAAAATCACCGTCACAAAATCACCGTCACGCAAAATCCGTCACTAAATCTACAGATGACGATATAGTCCAGTCAATTTATACAAAAAATTTGGGATTCATTGCAAAAGGTCCGGTATTTATGATTTTTGGATATGTTGTTGGGACTAGTACCACTAGTAAAAACCCAAGTTTGCAGAATCCTAGATCCTGTGGAAGCAGAGTTAGCTAAAAAGCATTGATATTTTCCCACTTTTTTCAGTTTTAAATCTTTATCTTTTTTCCTGTGCATCTGAAAGAAAAAATGGTTATTACTAATTTTGTAGAGGAGAAAATTTACTAATATTTCATATCAATAGCTTTTTTTCTCTACGGACATATGTATTCTAATTACAGAGCATCGAAAAGACGATGATTTGGGAAAAATACAAGAAATAAACAGTTTGTGATAGTTCTGATTATTTTATATGTTGTTCGGACCAGTTAGGGTAATATGATCTTAAGTTTGCAGCTTCGGAAAACCTGTGCTAGCTGCGTAATATGTGAAAAACTGAATAATTCTCGGACTTTTTTTCAGTTGCTGCTATATACCTCGTAAACTATGCGTTGTTCGATGTTAGTTGTTCTTACTATTTTTTTCAGTACAATAAATTTACAACAATTTAAGTCCAACGGCAACTCTGTACGTCCAATAGATTCCGAGATATGGCCCTATAAGAATTGGAAAATGTTTTGCAAAAAATTTTAATTTTAAGTACTGCTCTTGTTTAGGGGCAAATATCGGCGTAAAACTGTTACACTATCGGCATAAAGCCTCTCCTCTACGAAAAAATTCGTAAGAAATAAAGTTGTAGTAAATTTAATTGGCTTTTATGCAATCACAAAATGAAGCCTGTAGACAAAACTGTTTTGTTGTAATCGTAAAAATAACAAAATGGGAAAATTGTAAATTTTAAGAATTCTACGTAAACCACTTCTTATAACAAGTTTTGGGCATTCAACAAAAAAAAGGTCATAGGAAAAAAAATCAGAACTACATCACTGTTTGTGAATTTAGCAATTTATTAAGTATGTTTTGACTGGCCTAAGTATTGTTTAAAAATAATCATATTTTCGATGGTCTGTAATTTGAAAACTATTGTACATAAAGAAAAAAGCTATTTATATGAAATATTAGTAAATTTTTTCTTCTACAAGATTGGTAATAACTATATTTTCTCTCAGATGATCAGAAAAGGAGATATAGATAAAAAACTGAAAAAAGTGGGAAAATTTTAATGTTTTTCAGCTATAACTCTGCTTCCACAGGATCTAGAATTCTGCAAACTTGGCTTTTTACTAGTAGTACTAGTCCCAACAACATATCCAAAAATCATAAATACCGGACCTTTTGCAATGAATTATGATAAATTGACTGGACTAATAACTTGAGTAAAAGCTCCAAGTAGCCAAGCTAGATTAAATTTGGTACACATGTTCATTTTACCAATGCCCAGGCTGAGTTCGTCGGAAAACGTTATCCACCCAAGCCTTCACGCGCAACTCTCGCGTAAATGTAAGCTTCAAAAGACGGGAAAAGTGTTATTAAGGAAGCCTGTTACTTGACTTGTTTCGATTATTTTTGTTATATGTCAAAAATGTCCCTTTGTTTTGTAAATAAATAAAATATAATCATGTAAAATTTCACCCTGATACAAGCAGAAGCTGTAAAGAAGGGAAGAGATATATGTATTTTAAATTTTTGGCCTGGTAGGTAGAAAACAGTCCTATTTCAATCCAAACTCCTTAAACAAAAATACTCTTTCACTATAAACTCATCATGATCAACTTTTTTCTTATATTTTTAATATATATTTATAGTAAGACGCTGGCTTTAATTATACAAATAATGATTTTCTTTTAATTTTGTCTCTTTTCTAACTCCGCCATGTATAAGTAGTTAGCAGTACTTAGCAGTGGGATTTTATAATTTATATTTAATGAAAAATGTAAGGAACTTCGTTCCTACCGGGTGTCCTGCGACACCACACGTTTTTTTTTTTTTTTTTTTTTTTTTTTTTTTTTTTGCTTCCGAGCTTACCGTGAAGGTAACTAAAACTATGTATAATTGTTCAAATAAAAAAACATTTTATGTCTCCGATTTAAAAAAAAATGCCAAGATATAATCCATTAGCTACAAATCTCATAGTATTTTTCCAGGAAAAATCTATCTTTCGAGATATTACTGTAAATGAAGGTAACGGAAGCTATTTGATTAAAATAAAGAACAAAAATTTGTTATGACTCCGAATTTAAAAATTTCAAGACGGACATCAAAGAACATTTTTCGTGTCTGCCTGTCACTCAATTTTCGCGAACCAACATAGAGCATTGGTGAGGCATTTGCGTCCCCCAATCAGATATAAAATCGGTCAATGACTGAAGTCACTAGGAGAGCTCTAAGTAAAAATTTAGAAATATTAATCAAGTCTAGCTCCAACTAAGTTACTACCGATCGAGATTTGAAAAAAGTCATAGTATCAGAACCTAGGATTTACTAAAAGGATTTGATTAGGATCTACTGAAAATGTGCTAAATTTGAAGTTTCCATCGCTACTCTGGAAGTGACTAATAATTTTAATGATGAGTGAGTGAGTGAGTAAAGAAATTGTCTGATTTGAGTCTCTTCCCTTTCAAAAAAGGCATAAAGATTAAGCACTCTTTTTTTTTTTTACTGTATCCTGGTCTACTGAGCTTAATCCGCGTTTAAATGACAAAAGTCCATCTTAAGAGGAAGCAGAAATATCAGGGTGAGAAACCCGTATTGGTTCATATATAAAGATACACTACATGCACGCTGGAACTTGGCCTTGTGTACTGCAGATCGAGATTAATCAACAAATATGAAGCGTACGTATCCAGGTTGGGGGAAGAAAACACAACTTTTGCCTCTCGCGATAGAATGCCCCATCCCTGGTTCAGTTAATCATTGAATTTTCAAACCTTAAACAGTATTTTGTAACCTTAAAGATAAATAATAAAACCTAAAATTAATTCCTTAAGTTTTAGTAATTAACGAAAGGATTAAATAAGAGACAAGTCCTAAAAATGGATATTTTTATAGACATGCTTAAAGAAATTATTATACATTTCCGGTCACAAGCCGTTGAAAGTTCTTTTCTTTTATGAATACATGTCGCTTTAATGTGATTTAAAAATTGACTGTCAATTGGTGTGAGACATAGCTTCCCTGCATCTTATCCTCGTACTTTATTGGTTTTATGCTTTTACAAGCCATTATTGTCTAAATTGTTTAATTGTTTCCCCCTTTTTTAGGGTTTCGTTGGTAAAACCAAAAAAAAGAAACCCTTATAGTTTCGTTCCTGTGTCCGTCTGTCACTCTGTACGGTTCCAATAACTTTTGAACCAAAAGAGATAAAAGCGTGAAACTTACCAGTATTAGAGATCGTTTTGACGCGCACACAGGAAAAATATAGAGAACTCAAAATAATCAGCTGTTCAAATTCAAAATGGCGGATAATTCACATCGCGAGAAAAAAATATTTTTTTAAAATTTTGAGTGGGGTATCAAATGAAAGGTATTGAAGAGTAGATGACAAAAATATATAACACTTGAGGGTAATATTTCATTTTCCCCACCATTTTGTCAAAATATTAATAATCCCCCCCCCCTCCTTTCCTTTACTAATTTTGAAGTGGGGTATCAAATGAAAGGTATTGAAGAGTAGATTACAAATATATATACCACTTAGGGTTAGTGTTTCATTTTCGGCGCCATTTTGTTAAAAAACATCGACATTGTTAGTCCCCCCCCCTCCTCCCCCTTAGTCATTTTGTTTCACAATACCAACGAAACCCTTTTTACGTGAGAATTCACGCCTTACCAATTTATTTTAATCTGTCAAAATTGTTTTGATTTTTAACACGAATTAAAGTATCAATTTAGCAAAAGTTAAAAGAGCGCAGACGGTTCGAATTAGTCTGGGGCTATCTGCGGCTTACTTTCGATAAACTATAAAAGTTTCATTCAAATCAGTTAAGTACTTATGAACTTATGAACTAATGAAGCTATAGGTGTAAATAAATGTATATTTGAGCGCATGTGGAAGAGAAACAAATAGACGCAGATGGTGGAAACTTATATGGGACCAACAATGAGCTGATTATGAACTACCACCCAAATTTCATTAAAATTGCACGTGTAGTTTATAAGATATGACGTTTTGCAGAAACCGAACGACAGACCGACAGACGGACACGAAACAAAAAACTGATTTTTGTCTTAGAATTTTTGAAATCGGAGACCTAAAAATATTTCGTTCTTCAGAACAGCTTCCGTCACCATCGGTAAGGTCGGAAGTAAAGAGTTTCATATTTGTAGTTATGCCATATTTTAGTCTCAAAATCATACGAGTTTGTTTATCCGGGGTCGTGACATTAAACTCTCCGAATTGTTAAAAGGTAAATGCATTCTACGTTTTATTTATATTGACTTCTACACGGGACAGTTTAACAAGGAAACTGGTCTGTTTTTGTTTATTTATTTTTTCTAAATTGATTTGACCCAGAGTTGGTTTACATAACTCGGTCACATAGGGTTGAGTTGCGGTCGGGGCTGTCCTTCTCCTGCCTTGTTTTGTAAGTACTCCAGGTCAGACTCGGGCAAGTGATTATATAAGGTTCGACTGGCTTCATCCCCTGTGAAAGTGCACTAGACTCATGATGCCAACTTGCCTAATACATCGGGGCCAGCGTACTCTTATCTAACGAACCAGGGTCAATGCACTTGTTTCACCCAGTCCCAGTTTGTTATGTTAACTGGTCATTTTGGTTTCGACGAACCAGTACGACGAACCAGTACTTGTTTAACGTAGGTTGAACTCAACAAAAGTGGAAATGCATTTTATTTTTTTACAGTTGGTTACCCGTTGAAGCGTTCGATTGAAACTACCAATTCTGCAGGCACCTTCGGTATCCAACCAACCCTTAAACTCATGCTTATTAAACCGACACGTTTCTTGTTCTGGAAATAAATACCGAAAGTAAAATATATTATCAAAAACTATTTCCTTTCAAAAACATTTGAATAAACTTGAAACGCGTGAGGGGCTATTGATTCTGCACGAGTTAACCAATCACATCTATTTCTATTGTAATCCTGATTGATTTGCCGTCACCACTCTCTTAGGAAAAAACATATTAGATTCGTGAAGTTGGATTTCAAAGTGCATGATTGCATTTCTATCTCCTCCAGTTGTAAATCAATAGCGTTATAACTTGAGAAACTACTCACTTTCCCTTTCAAGGCCAAGAGTTCGCAATGAAATGGACAATTCCATAGCTAGAATATATTTATATAAATAATATATAAAGCATATTTTTTTTTTTACTATCCATAATGTCTATTTTTAATGTTTAGCATTAGGTATGTTCATTACTACACGTTTAATTATTAATTATTAGCCTTCTGGCTTTTTTTTTTTTTTTTTAAAAATTAAGGTTTCAGACCATCTTTTTGCACCACCAGTTATCTGATAATGATCATAATAATATCACAAAATTAAAGGGGTTGAACAAAAAATGGATACATCTTTTTTTCATCGTGATTTCTCACCATTCACGTGATTTTACTTATACCAGCCCGCAATGTATTAAAATCTTCAAAATTAAAAAAGTTCCTTTCCAAAACATTCAAAACGTAATAGTGCAGGAGATAGCCTGCAAAAAAATTGTCTGACTAACATCAAGCAAGAATTTTGTGTATAAGTTAATATATTGGTGCCTTTTAAGAATATGTGGTTGGCTAAGTTCGTCAGCGGGACTTAGCTTAAATAATAGGCATTTGAAAAAATACAGGTGGAGAGCTGCCATGTCCCGCCGATTTTTGTGGACAATGATTTTATGATCCTGAGACGAAATTTGTTAGTTGACCAAAAATCAAGTAGATGGTAGTTCGTCACTTAATAGGTTAGTTAGTCAAACATTACTCCAAATCAAAGAGTTTACCTATTAAGTGACTAACTATATCATCTTGATTTTGGTTTACTAACTAATTTCGTACTTAGGATCATGAAAATCATATTGTTTACCAAAAAGGGCGGGAAATGGCAGAACTCCACCTGTTTTTTTTTAAATACTTATCATCAATCTATGTCCCCCAGACGAACTTAGCCAACCACATATTGTCACATAGGTCTTCAGAACAATGTTTCCTTTATTTTTAAAGAGGGGAAAAATAAACAAATTGGACCAAAAATAGGGCTTAAAAGCAAAACAACAGTAATGTACGCAATAAGACGGGGGAAATTATATGCCTCATCATTTGGAGAATAAATAAATTGGTTACATCTTCACTGTATACTTAATAATAATTGATTGATACTTGAATATGAATTCAAGATTAGTAAATTTCGCTTTGATGATTACATGTGCAATTTTTGTTTCTATAAATCAGCAAGAAAGGTTATTTCGAATGGTTTTTATTGTTGTTTTTTCGCGTGTTTTCTTCGTGCAAGGTTTGTTTAAACTAAGTCGAAATGTAATCTTATATATATTGGCAAAAAGCTTGTCCTATAGCCTCACCATAGCTGATGGCTGATGATTTGTATGGTTAATGTGGTCCGGGAGTTGTCATGGAGACGAGTCAGACAGCAGAACGGAGTATGGAAGCTGAACGTATAACTGGGTCGGGTCATAACCCCCGGATCTGAGTGCCGCGCATGTGCATTCAGTTCGACCTATATACACCACCTGTCAGCCCACACATACCGTCCAACCGATAAAAATACCGCTTCTCTTCCGTGAAAACGGTGGAAATTCTAAACCAAGCTTTTAAAACATGAATATGTTTTTCATGGGGATACAAAAAATTCCATCACGCACAAAATGACAATAAAAATGCAACGTTCTTAAAATATAGTTCTAGGAAGTTCGGATATAACGGGAGGTAGTTGAGTTTAAATTTATTTCACAACTCTGTACTATATATTTTGCAGAGCACTAGAAGCACTGAAGTATTTAAATATAGTACCTGGGAATTTGGATGTAACGTCAGGAGGTAGTTCTGTTTTCACCTTTTTTGTTCTATATGTCGTCAATAGGAGCGCTTCATGGGCAAGTCTTTAGAGGGGCTCAGGCGTAAAGGTTGGCGACACTGGATTCCATGCCCAAAAAAAAAAAAATATTTTTTCAATAAAGTGAAGAAAATTTGAAGAAGAGCAGCGCAAGTGGAGTTGATATCAATTTAATAACAAAAACGGAAGCCTCTCCACAAAATGCTTTTATTAACATCAAAACTAGCTTTCGGCCTCTCGGCCATCATCAGTGCCTACAATGACAATACAAATAATGAATATAAGTACTAACAGTTAAAAAGGAACAGCCCAGTAAAAAATTAAAATTTTAAAAAAAGTTAAAAATAAAATAAAATAAACAAAGGTAACAATAATTTTATAAAAAGTAAAAATAATTAGGGGGAGGGGGGGTCATAAAATTTAAAATTCATTATTTGTATTGTCATTGTAGGCACTGATGATGGCCGAGAGGCCGAAAGCTNATAAAATTATTGTTACCTGTGTTTATTTTATTTTATTTTTAACTTTTTTTAAATTTTAATTTTTTACTGTGCTGTTCCTTTTTAATTGTTAGTACTTATATTCATTATTTGTATTGTCATTGTAGGGACTGATGATGGCCGAGAGGCCGAAAGCTAGTTTTGCTTGTTAATAAAAGCATTTTGTGGAGAGGCTTCCGTTTTTCATGCAAAGAAAAGATACCTCGAATGTTTGTCACACAATTTACTGTACTAATAAACTATATCAGAGGTAGTGATGAAATTTTCTTCAATTTAATAACAAAAACAAATATTAAATTGAAGAAAATTTCATCACTACCTCTGATATAGTTTATTAGTACAGTAAATTGTGTGACAAACATTCGAGGTATCTTTTCTTTGCATGAATCACATGGGGCACATAAGAAAGCAAACTATTTCAACTTTGCGGAACTGTCAAGAAATTGGAGGGCAAAAACTGAACTTTATTTTTTTCGTTTATCACGCAAGTGGCAAGTGGTAATAGGGGTTTGTTCTTTACAATTTATTTCATTGAGTACTTCTAAAAGTAGGTGGTGATAAATGGCCAAAAAAGGGTTTTGTAGCTTCTTAACCCGGAATTTTTATGCAGCATGATTAAGAAAGTTGTTCATCTCGGAAATAGCTACACATTTTATATAGACTTTCTTTTCCTACAATGGACCGTTTCAGAGTTTTAGCGTGCGAAATTTTAAGTGCTTCAATTATATTGATGAGAGCTTAAGTAAGATGTATGAAGATCATTTTTCTGACTCCGATTCCTCTTTTTTAACGGTTAGTCGTCTACTGATACTGATGAATTTCCTGTTGATCCTGGGTCACTCTCTAATGTTTTTCGTCCGTCTCGCTGGTTGACGTTGAAGGCAAGAGTATGACTTTGGAGGGAAAAGTCAGTCAGCGTCCTCAATGAAATCATTTTCATTCAACGTCTACAAGTGGTTCGATGCAGCTATTTTCTCCGCTGAGTGTTTGCAAGCAATTGAGCATGAGAGACGTCTTCCTGTACCCGCAAGCTGCACCATTAATTATTTATTTTACAACCGCAAGCTGTAAAATAAATAAAATTAGTTCCATGAGTGAAATAATAAAATCGAAAGCCACTCCTCAAAAATAAGTGTTTAACCCTCAAATTAGCTTTCCGTCTATCGGCCATCATCAATGCCCACAATGACAGTATACATACATAAGGTTATATATTATAAACTTTCTTTAGCTACTTATTCCTTAAGGGACAGAAGTTTCAGCACGTAGATATTTTTGTTCTTGACCAAACCTTGCCAATGCAACAATCCTATCTTCGTAGATTGTAGAGTTCTAGCTACTATTCACACTGAACCAGCGCCTTTCCTCAATCAAGAGGCTGGTGCAGCTTGCCCTATGTAGGTGAATTCACGAAACAAATTCTTAGCGTTTTATAAGGAAACACGAAATGGATGCCGCGCTAAGATCCTATATGGATCATTTAGGAGTACATTTTTCCGCCCTAAAGACAAGGTGGATCTTTTGAACCCTAGCAGGTTTTTTTTTCTTGTTAAAGTGAGGTATTTGTCTTCGTCCTACGTGGGCCAAACCGGGCGTCACATTTGTTCCAGGGTTAGTAAGCACATGAGGAACTCGGAAAGCCGTTTCTTCGCTTATCTTTATCATACAGGGCACCAACATGGATAGCACGAAGTGGTGTTGCTACATTTTACGGTTAAATGCCCCAAACTTAACTCCTTAGGGAGTCTGGAGATTCGAAGAAAATTGGCATATGGGGACTTGTCCCCTAATGAGAGGTGGGAGGGCGGATGTTCTATTTTGCTAGAAACGCTTAGTCATATTCCCCGCCCACCAGTTCATTTTTGTCTCTACGCAGGTTTTTACTTTATCTTTTACCAGAAATTAATTTTATTTAATAATTTTTATTCTTTTTGACAATTTTTAGGTTATCCATCTCCTTGTTTTTCCTTGCTATTTTTTTTTTTTTCTTTTCCCCCATTTTTCATCCATATTATTTTATTCTGTTTCTACTTTAATTAATTTAAAAGTATATTACCTATCTTTATACCCTTTTTTATTCTATTCTGTTTTATTCTTTTCTCCCTTAAGCCTGGTTTACACGGGTAGAGTAAACAGGAAAGTAGAGTAGCGAGTAGAGTAACTCTACCCGTAGAAACCTTAAAAAAACGCTCAGTAGAGTAGCTAGTAAAATTGGTAGAGTGCACTCTACTCGCTACTCTACTCTCCTGTTTACTCTACCCGTGTAAACCCGGCTTTAGTTTACATATTTACTTGTTTTGTCTATTTTAACCTGTAATTTATTTTAACTTATTTGGAATTTTTCTTCCGAACATACTGAAAGTAACGTTAGCTCTGTGATTGTTCTGAAGAACGAAACATTTTTAGGTCTCCGATTTAAAAAAATCCCAGAAGACAGAACTCTGTTTTAGACATCTGGGAACATTTTTGGTTCCGTGTCTGTCTGTCGGTCTTGTGGACCAGCATATTATTTTAAAAACTACTCGTCCGATTTAATTAAAATTAGGTAGGTAGGTCAGCTCATTGTTGGTCCCATATAAGTTTAACCTTATGCGCCCATTTGTTTCTCTTCCACATGCGCAAAAATATACATTAATTTACGTCTATCCTATACACCTTCAAAAGTATTTATCTCAAATCAAAACAATTTTGATGGATTCAGAAAACAGGGGGAAGATTATAGTTATTTATGTAACTAGGCAGCAAAATGGAATTTTGCTGACAAGTTTTTAAGTTTTAGTTCCGAGCCAAAGGCGAGGATAGGCTAAACAAATTTACTGCAGAGGCGAAGCCGAGGCAGAAAATTTACTATTTTACTGACGAGGCGAAGCCGAGGCAGAAAATTTACTATTTTACTGACGAGGCGAAGCCGAGTCAGGAAAATTACATGTTGACTGACGAGGGAAATGTTAATTACCTGCTGAGGTGTAACCGAAGCAGGTAATCTTTAAACGAGTCAGGAATGTTTCCTTTGCTGCATAGTTACATACAATATTTTATCTACTAACGGCAGAAAAATTACAATAATTATTATATTACCTTTTCAATATATAAAAGATTTAAAGAAATTAAAGTTGTAAAAAAAAACAAAAGTTTGAGTCATCAAGAAAACAAAACAAAGGCAAAACAATTCAGTTTTGCCACTTTTTTTATTAACAACTGTTTTTTATCTCATTTTTAGAGTTTTTTTTTTAAAAAATCATTGTAAAATAGTAAAATATATTTGTCACTATAATTATTTAAGTTATTTTCAAATAAGATATAACTATTTAGCAGAATATTACGCTTAAATATATAAAAATAAACAATGTGAGAGTGTTTATAACCTGCGATGAAGTAACCTTTTTTTAGTAAAATTTTCTTAAAATGTGACAGCCTGTTGTTATTTTGCTGGCACTTTGAACTTTTGCTGACACTTTGAATTTTTGCTGACACTTTGATATTTTGCTGACACTTTATTCAAAAGAATCAAGAAAAATTACATTTTGCAGACTGAAAACAGTACAACAATGCTTAATTTTGCTGCCGTGAGTAGATAAAATAAATTGTCTGATAATAGGTTTTAAAAACACAAACCCAATAAATTTCACAAAATAGGAAGCTATGTGCCACACTAATTGGCAGAGCATTTATTTAAAAAGTATTATTTCCCGTTTCCATTTTACATTTTCTCAAATAAAAAATATGACAAAAGGGTAAATAACAACAATTACTGTACTCTTGAACTTGAAGAGCTTTTTTACGACATAGGTCATGAAGGGTATATACTTTTTGACTTTTGTATCCCGTACCCCGTACTTCCATCTTCCATTCTAACTTAGCGGTCCCGCAAAGTTAGTATTAGGCTCATAAGGTTTGAACCTCTAAAACCCTATAAATTTGAGTTATCTTTGTTTAAATAACTCAGTAAATATAAATTCAGTGCTCATAGTTGATTCAGTGTTATTATTTATTCTGGTTTACTCTACACAGTTATCTACAAATAAAATATTTTGTACTCAATGAAGGAGTAAATATATAAATCTTCCGCCTTGTGTATAAACGTTATGCTTACTTCTGTTATTCTTAGTGCAACTAGTTACTAGTATTATTATCTATGCAGTATAGACTGTATGCGCTTAAGAAAAACAATATCTCAGTTTACAAAATCAGATTCAGTATTCAAACTCAGCCAAGCCAAACATCCCTTCACGGTAAATACACGAAATGGATGTTCGTGCGCCATTCGATGAAGCAAAGATTTCCAAAACTCACCAACAAACAACTATTTTTTTTTCAAACCTTTTACATTTTCAAGCTTAATATTCAATTATTAAAATTCTTAACAAATGTTGCCTTAACTTTTATTCTAGATACAAAATTGCAGAGAACAGCGTTCAAGTTGGATAAATTTATTGTCACATAAAATAATTACTTATCAATTACTATATACATAATTATATTATATAGAAATTATTTTATATAATGTATGTATACAGGGTGGGCAAAAAACGCACTTTTTTGAACACTTATAACTCAGCTTCTGTAGTAGATAGAGATATAGGGTTTGCGGGGTCTGAAAACTACATTCTTCTACTTTAAATTTCCTCTATAAAAAGTCATGCAATTACCGTTTAAATTAGGGTCTTAAAAAAATTCGATGTCCGGGTAATAATTTTGTCTGGTATTATAGTTTTGATTGAATAAATAACATATTGTGGTGTGGGGGCTTCTTTTTAGGTAAGTGGAAGGAGTCCCTCAGTGTTATAACAAACATTGTGCACAATGTAGCCTGAAGTCTGGGGTATGCTCTTGCAAGTATTGACGGGGTAACATCTTGCATAAACGTGTAATTTAGCATTAGATCTTTAATTCCAGGCATAATTGTGCTTAACCCATCTTCAATGTTTGTTATAACACTGAGGGACTCCTCCCACTTACCTACAAGGAATCCCCCCCCCCTCTTCCACCATTTGGTAATTTATTTTATCAAAACAATAATACCAGACAAGATCACTACCCGGACAACAACTTTTTTTAAGACCCTAATTCAAACCGTCATTGCATAGTGAAAGCCATGGTTTTAAGTTATAGTTTTTTAAGTTATAGTTATGAAATTTAAAACTGAAGAATGTAATTTGCAGACCCCACAAACCCCATATCTCTGTCTACTACAGAAGCTGAGTTATATATAAGTGTTAAAAAAAAATGCTGTTTTTGGCCCACTTTGTACGTACAAACTTGAAGATAAAATTATCTAATTAGTTTAAAAATAGATGTTATTAAAGTTTGACTTCTATATGATGGAATACTATTATTAACTATAGAATCATATTTAATTTGTTTATAATATAATTGTATAACAAAAGTCACTCAATGCCCTGATAATTTGCTAGAATGTATTTGGCAACTGCAATATATTAATGGAAAAAAAAATATGAGTTAGTTAAAAAGTGAAATGACTGTGAGCTATTCATAAACTAGTTGTTGTTATTAAAACTAAAACGAGAAGGAGGAAAGAAAGAAGCTTTGGGTTGGGTTTAGTGAGGAGGTTGTCGAGTGCTGTGGTGTTGTGGAAGTGTGTCTAAATAGGTTAGGGACTTATTTGAAGTGGAAGGCTATATGTATTAGGTTTGAAAGTGAAACCTTGCAGGGTTCAACAAACTGTATGGAGGGCACTGGATATACACAAGGTTCTAGTAACACTGTACACTACAACTACTTCTCTATACTCGACCATCATTTAGATCTGGTCTAACCACATCGCTTCCATCCCTTCATAACAAACCCTTTTCTTTTTCAAAACTAACATTTACGTTTATTAAACGAGTCGATCAAAACATATTGTTTTTAGGGTTTCGTTGGTAAAACCATAAAAAAGAAACCCTTATAGTTTCGTTCCTCTGTCTGTCTGTCACTCAGTCACTCTGTACGGTTCCAATAACTTTTGAATCAAAAGAGATAAAAACATGAAACTTTCCAGTATTAAAGATCGTTTTAACGCGCACACAGGAAAAATATAGCGAACTCCAAAATGGCGGATAATTCATGTCACGCGAAAAAATATTTTTATAAATTTTTGAGTGGGATATAAAATGAAAGGTATTGAAGAGTAGATTACAAAAATATATACCACTTAGGGAAAGTATTTAATTTTTTGCGCCATTTTGTCAAAAAACATCGAAATTTTGCGTGTCACCTCCCCCCTTAAAATCGTATTTCTGCTCTTACTAAAAATATAGAAAAATTTGCAGTGTAGTGGGCCATAGAAAAAATAAGATTTGGGTTATTAAGATTTAGGTTTAACAGAATATCAGACATCATCAACCCTACTGGAAGTCGATATTGTTACACCTTGTCAACTAAGCCTTAATCTGTCCATTGAATTAATTACTTCATTATCTTAATGGCAAAATTAATAGTACCTGCCTATTGTGAAAACATAACATTTGAGGTAGGTCTTTAGTTTGTTCAATCTATTTTTAGGGTTTCGTTGGTAAAACCAAAAAAAAAGAAACCCTTATAGTTTCATTCCTGTGTCTGTCTGTCAC
Source organism: Gerris buenoi (assembly GCA_001010745.2). Taxonomy (NCBI): domain Eukaryota; kingdom Metazoa; phylum Arthropoda; class Insecta; order Hemiptera; family Gerridae; genus Gerris; species Gerris buenoi. Next base: position 181,227 of record KZ652138.1, read on the forward strand.
TCTGTACGGTTCCAATAACTTTTGAAC